>NAJQ01000046.1:0-77029 GCA_005059865.1 Friedmanniomyces simplex
GCTCGACCAGACTCTAGCACAGCTACGAGCCATGTTCTGGAGCTACCGACAGATTTCGGAAGAAAGCGAGAGCCACGCCTACGTACGAGAGAGTGTACCCATAGGAAGCACCTTCAACCCCGCTGGCGGATACATCACGCCAGACGGCATACACATCTCCAGACAAATGAGAGAGCGTATCAAGGTTCTCGGACAACGATACAAGGAGATCGAACGAATGCAGATCCAGTGGCACGACGACGAGATAACTGAATCCGAAATGCGCCGACGATACACGACGCACATGCCACAATGGGTGGTAGTGGAAACCCAGAGGTGATCGAGTAGCGGTGGGAGAGATTTTCGAAGCTGCTACCGGTGCTGGACGAGGGAACGAAAGTCTTCGCTCAGGGTTAAACGGGCCACAAGGGTACCTTGTCTCACTTTTGACAATCCAAAGCGGCGATCCGGTGGAGAGAAATATCTAGGAGAGCCTCATATGGCCGTGAGCAAGGTGATAGTTGCGTTGAGGTTCTTGGTTACCTTTCAGCGCTCTACAGCGTTACATGGTAACGAAGCTACAAGACGAGCGTCCAGAGTGTGACCAAGAGCATATAGCCGCGATTTCGTTGCAAAAGGAGTAGAGCTTCCATAGCGGTACGGCTACATGTATTATTGTCCCTCGGTCGACATCAACCCCTCACCCGAGCTCATACACACATTTGCCCACTCCACCTACAAGCAAATTGACAACACCCCATCAGCATGAGCAAAGCAACGAGACCAACGCGATCCTTGAAAGGTCGCGTAGCCATCGTCACCGGCGCCGGAGCGTTAGAAGACGGCATCGGCAATGGCAGAGCCTCAGCAATCCTGCTCGCGGAAGCCGAGTGCGAAGTCGTCTGCGTGGACCTCAAAGTGGAATTGGCTGAGCGAACTGTTCAGATGATACAAGAAGAGGGTCTCGCCAAGTCCATCGCCGTGAAAGCGAATGTCACCGACGAGGCAGATTGCAAGAAAGTTGTTGAAACCACCATCGAGCACTTTGGCAGGCTCGATATCCTCGTCAACGTTGTTGGCGTCGGAGGCGCGCTTGGAACTGCGAAGGATGTCGATATGACGGAGTGGGCGAAGGGTATGGAGATTAATGTTGCGAGTATGGTTATGATGAGCAAGGTGAGACGACCTCTTATCCCGTTGACTATCTCAAAACCAATGACACACTCGCAGTACGCTATCCCAGCAATGGAGAAGAACGAAGGGCAGTGGCGAGGCAGCATAGTAAATCTCGCCTCCGTGGCGGGCATCAGAGGTGGCAATCCGCATTTACTGTATCCTACGAGCAAAGGTGCGATCGTCAACATGACGAGGGCGATGGCGCACCAGCATGCCAGGGACGGGATTAGGGTCAACTGCGTGTATGCAGAACGCCGATGGACGGTGTAGTCAACCGCTGATGTTTGCTGCAGCTGCCCAGGCATGGTCTACACGCCGATGATGTACGGCCCGGGCATGAGTGACGAGGCTCGCGAGTCGCGCAAAAACCGCAGTCTGCTCAAGACGGAAGGAACTGGCTGGGATGTAAGTGTGCTATCTGAAAGTAGATACGACAGTCTCTTTCGCTGACAGTGTCTCTCTCTGCAACAGGTCGGCGCCGCGGTACGCTTTCTCGCCGGCGATGAAGCGCGGTGGATGACCGGCGTGATCCTGCCGGTCGATGCGGGAGCCACCGTGGCCGTAGGATCCGATCTCCCGGCCAGCGCGAGCATTTCCAGCGCACAAAGATCTGCAGGCGCATCAAGCTAGGTCTGGTTGCGATCAATTCCACAATTACTCAAGCCTACCACGGACGCTCGCTCGCACGCCCTTCGAATCCCTCTTGGGTTGGCTGATCTGGTTGTCATATTTGAACTTGACATCGCTCTCGTCCGTCTCGAAGAGCTCCATATCGTACATGGCCAGCGCGGTCAGCGCCAGACACATTGCCGCATTCGCCAGGCTGATGCCCAGGCATTTTCGGTGGCCCTTTCCGAACGCCATCATGCATCGCTTACGGGTGTTAACCTCTTCGCTCTGACCAAGCCACCGTTCAGGATCAAATCGCCAAGGATCTGGGAAGAGCGCCTCGTTGGTGTGAGTGCAATAGGTGACAGTATTCATCTGCGTGCCGGGCGGTAGCGTATATGTGGTGTCCTTGTAAGGTCCGTACGACGCGGTGTACGTGAGGGTCTGCGTCGGCGAGTAGCGTCTCATGCGCCCAGTCACGCCGAACGATAGACGATTGGCTTCGTGGATGATGGCGCCGAGATAGGGCAGAACCAGTAGTGAGTTTAACGATGTCTTGCTGCCTGATGCTTGCTTTCGAGCCTCCGCGAGCTCGCCACGCAGCTTTCTCGTCACTTCCGGCAGGCTGAGCATATAGAAGCTTGCAATCGTGAGCGTCTTTGCCGGAGACTCGGTCCCTGCCATCACAAGCAGAGTCGCCTCATCTTGCAGTCTACTCACAGTCTTCTCGTGAGGCGGGAGACTGCTATCCCGCAGTTCGTAAAAGAGCGACCTACCGCTACCCTTGCGATCGTTGGCCTTGTCGGCGAGGACCGCCTCGATGTCCTGCCGCGCGCGTGCGCGGAAAGCGAGCATCTCACGCAGCGCAGCGGGTAGCGCTGGCTCCCCTTGAAGGAGCGTCATCGAGCCGCCAAGGAAGCGCATGGGAGTCTTGAAGTGGCTTTGCAGAGGCACCCCCATCAACAAACTTGCAAGATCCTCTCGCTGACGGTGAGCCTCGGGGAGTTCTGACAGTAGGCCGTTGTCCGACCCGAAGCTGAACGATCGAAGGATGTCGTTCGAGAAAGCGAAGAATGCGTCCGACAGGTTTAGCGGCTCTTTGGATTCCGCGTGTTGGCTCAGGATTGCGGCCAGCATGTCCGCCTTGCTTGTGAGAATCGGCTGCAGATCCATCACTGCTTTGGCGGAGAAGTACGGGTTGAGCGCGTCCCGGCGGAGTCTGTGAAGCGCGTAGTCCTCCGTCAAGCCAACACTCTGGTCGACCATAAGGCCACCAGCGCTACACGAGTTCCGGTCGCGCATTGCGTATATGGCGTCCAAGAACTCGGGGTCGGAGATGTGTACTTCTGACGGCACAGGCCTAATGATAGGCCCATGTTCTGCGTGCAGTTGCTTGAGCTTCTGCGGATACTGTCCTCCTCCCTGGTAGAAGCAGTCATAGTAAGTCGAGTAGAGCGACGTGACTGCTGGCAGCCAGGGACCAGGTATTTTGGCTAGAGGGTGAAAGAAGAGGCGATATAGTGCGATGCATCCGAGCCAGCATAGCGGTGCCGTTGCCGCTACGAGTAAGTACGGGTAGTCCATCTTCCCAAAGGAAAACACCGAGGTGGTATAGGACCACGAAGTAAGCGAGCGGCTTGCAGACTAGCTATAGTGCTCAGCGTCCTATATTGTGCGGTGGAAAGCACTCGAAGGAGCTGCAGTCGCCGAAGGATGGCGGGAATAGTAAGTAGCTCCATCCAATACGCATGTTGTTTGAAACAAGGGTACTTTAGGTCTCGCTACCATGCGGAGATGAGTCAGCGTACGGATCCGGGCATATTGCGAACGCGAACGCTCGACGACTTCAAAGACTGGATGGTATCTCGATCGTATTCGCCGTAGCATTCCCGAGGCAGCTCCATTGGATTTATGTCAAGTGGAAGGTCTACGCCACCCAGCCGTCTCAGCTCCGTACGGCGGCCGATGTCATCGCCGCAATACATGGCATCACGTCGCTGTGGCGCGTAGCAGCAGAACTCGAGCGAATTCGTTGCAGGAGGAGGCCGTTGATGCGGAGTCCGGCGCAGGTCACTGTTCACCCACTTAATTGTTGGGTGGGTGAGCAGAGGTGGACCAAATTCTCCAAAATTGATCCTTCGTACAAGTAGCCTGCGACTTTTTGTCAGGCCAAGAACTTCCTTGTCATTCTTGACATCACTCGCTCAACTGGAAGTGGTGACACTCGTCCTGATAAGTATGATGCGCTTCCTCGTATCAACCGTTCGAGTTCCTGGATCCCCCTGGCTCTTCTCCCCATTTCTCCGTCAGCTTGGCTTGCTCATATGGTCTTCGGCGGCGGCATTGGTCGGTTCGAGGTTCGCGTGAACGCCCAAGGCCTCCCTTTGTCGCGAGCGTCGTGTTCATGGTGGCTAAGATTGTGAATGAGCCAGAAGTGTCGCGCCACCGAGAACGTGGACCAGCAAGAAAGATAGTGGCTGAAGAGGGAGGGCGGTAAGAATGGAAGAGGTCAAGGATATGTGTGGATGACGAACAGTGTGCTGTACCCTGTACTCCGCCACGGGTAGCGATGTCGAGTTGCCCACCTCACAGACGTGAGCAAACTTCACGAAGAGGAGATGAGAATTGCTGGTCGTCCAAAGTTGGCTTGGTGGCAAACGCGAAAGCCACACGTAGCACGTGCTGCGAATTCTGTACTTATAGAGTCCTCGACATCTCACCTTGCCTTAACTCATGCTGCTACAAGTATTTCGCCTCCATCGGCCCGCAAGACCTCCTGGCAAGGCGCTTTGCAGGCAGGCAGAGAGCACACCATGGATAGCGCCCTTCGAGGTACACGCCTACCTACTCGTCGCTCGCCATACGTTCCGCCATGTTACCTGAAGGATACCCAAACCGACTGGGCCAGTGATCTGTCGAGACCCTGTTACGCGGCGCGATAACGAATGTCTACACTCTGGTGACTGCCATGCTATATACGAATGCTTCTCGAACACCTAAGCCCGGATGTAAGGAATGCCCGTCAAGTTGAACGACCGCTCGGTAAACACAGGCTTATTCACGGGCTCGAACCGGTTGTGCGGATCCTCCACCCCATCGCGCTTCGCGACGTTGCTGCCCGTATGGCGAGCATTCGGCCAGTGAGTGGTCCCGACGGAGCGCTCGAAAGCGTCCTTCTTCCTGACCAAGTCCTCCTGCGAGGCATCCGACACCGGCATAAAGCACGTGTATATCGCAAAACGCGGCTGCTGCGTGGTCGAGCTCAGGTTGTAATGGGGCGCGCGAGAGTCCCACACCTGGGAATATTTCAGTCAATTGCTTTGGGTCAAGTGGAACACGCATCAGACTTACCAGCAAGTCACCCGGTTCGGCGCAGACTTTCTCCCAGACGCATCCACAGTCTTTCAGCCACTTCATCCCGGCGTCGGTGAAGCCGAACCACTCTGGAGTCCAGGCGGGGATGCGCGGCTCGTTGATGAACTCCTTGTGGAACTCTTCGGACAACGCATGGCCGCCTTTGCAGACGATCAGCCCGCCATCATCCGGCCCGTTGGGCAGCAGATTGACCAAGCCCTGGAGGCAGCGAAAGCCAGGCTTCAGCGGGTCCTGATCCTGATGCGGCCAAGGCTTGTTCGGTGAGATGTCGGTACGGCTGGCAGAGATCATCAGCAAGTCTCAACACCGTTTGCGCTGCATTGCTAACGTACTTCGGGAAAGTGAAGTTGATCGCATCAAACGACACCAGCAGATCCGCATCGTCGTAGATCTTTTCGAACGCCCCAACAACGCCAGGCTCGCTCCGGACCGCCCAAGCAAAGTCTTCGTGGGTGACTGCATATTGCAGACATATCCCTTTCTCGGTGATCGACGGAAGCTTGTCCCTGTGGACGGTCGAGAGGTCATTACGATCGAAGCCGAGGTTGCTGGCCGGGAGTCAGTGGACCTGGTACCCGACCAAAGGCATATCAACTTACAAGCCCTCCAGCCAGTCGTACATCTGCGAAGCATACTTGTCCGCATTCTCTCGCGGAATCGCTTGCTTAATCACGGCACTGGTAAACGTGGGATCAGAACGTATCCACCGGTCGATGTCGCTATACAGTCCACTCACAAGCCGTCCGCGAGCAAGTCGTCTCTCCAGTCGCCGTAAACCGGGTCGCTTCCGTCCATCCTCATGCGCTTGCTCTGCGCCGGCAGGAGGACCGGATTGGACTGCCCCGTCTGGGTGATAGTGGCCGACATGTTGATGCACAGGTGCTAGGAAAGACTAGAGCGATGCGACTTTGAGTTGCTTGTGTTGATCTTCGAACGACAATCTGGACGGCAGATATGTAGGCAAACTGCAATAGCGTTGTACGAAGGCGACAACAGCATGGGGCTCGACCGTTGCGCAGATCTTGCCCACCCATTCCGATCACCCTCGGGCTGCTTTCGGAACCGGTGGGACGACCACTTTCAGTTCCGCGTGATCTCGGACACGGTGGGGGAATTGGTCTCGATCAAGCGCCGGACTAGGATTTGAGAGATCTCATGCCACGCCCCAAAAGCCCTGAGAAGCACAACCGGGAAAGGATAGATCGCGTCGCGGTCTCGGACGCGTTCTCTCGATGTTCCACTCTGCAGTACCACGCCTCTTCGCACCGCTGCTCCCGATCTCAGCGTTCTGCTTCTCCCTGGCTACTTTCCCGCAGCTGCTCAATGCCGTTCCGGATTCTCATCGTGGGCGGAGGTATCGCAGGGCTTACAGCGGCAATTGCGTTGCGAGCTCCGGGTCGACAGATAACGATCCTCGAGCAATCCAGGCTACTCACTGAGATTGGCGCGACCATATCGCTGCAGCCCAATGCCTCTCGCATCCTGGAACGGGAATGGGGCATGGGTGGCGAGTTGAAGAATGCAGTCGGGATCGTGGATCATGGCTTTCGGATCTACAACTCTGACGGCCAGCTGGTCAACACTGTACCCTTACTCAGCAAGACCGAATACGGAGGCGATCGAGTGATGTACCACCGACAGGACCTACACAACGCTCTAAGACTAGCTGCGACCGCTGCAGACAGGGTCGGACCTCCAGCGACGGTGCGCACCGCCTCTCGTGTCGTTAGCTGCGACTGCGACGCTGGCTTCGTGGTGCTCGAGAGTGGAGAGCAGGTCCACGCGGACTTGATCGTCGGCGCCGACGGTATACACAGCGTCCTGCGTGACCACGTTGTACATGAAAAGATCAACACTGTGCCTACTGGACTGTCGGCCTATCGCTTCATGGTCCCTACCTCGACGCTGGAACATGACGCCGCTGAATTTTGTCGCCGCATCAAGCCCCGGGAGCCATTCACCTCAATGGTGGTGGCTCACAGCTGTCGGCTGATCATGGGACCGGCCCGCGGATGCGACGTCTACAGCGTCGTCGGCCTTGTCCCGGACGAGCGCATGAACGAGGATCCAGAAAAGAATCAGTCCTGGGTGTCTCCCGGAGACCTCGACCAGATGCTGGAAACCTACAAGGACTTCCCGGAATGGGTGAAGGCGTGCTTCAGGCTCGCGAAGGATGTCGGGCTGTGGCAATTGCGGGATATTGATCCTTTGACGACCTGGACCCGGGGACGAGTGATTCTGATCGGAGACGCGGCACATGCCATGCTTCCCACGCAAGGGCAAGGCGCAAGTCAGACGGTCGAGGATGCGGAAGCGCTGGGGGCATTCTTCGATGATGTGCAGGATACGCCTTCGGGAGCGTTGATCCAGCAGAAGCTGCAGAGCGTGTTCGAGTGTCGGTATACCCGAGCCAGCTTGATCCACCGCTATAGTCGGGACGCTGCGAGACCGGGTACGGAGAATGGTTCCAAGGAAGTGAAGATGTAAGCGGAGCGGTCTCCCCAAGGTCCCCTGCCGGGTGTCGCTGACAATGTTCTAGGAAACCTGACGAGTTTATGGATTTTAATTGCTCCTATAAGGGCGCGAAAGAATGGCATCGACGGCAACAAGCTCGCGGTGTATGTACGTAGAACGTGGGCACATGAGACCGGGCAGTTCTCTGTCGGCGCTTTGACGCCGGGACACTCCCGTGTTTCTACCACCTTCAATCAAATATTGGATAGTCAATGTGCTTGATTCGTACAGGGTGGCAGGCAGACAGCAGAGATGAAGTGAATGTTCGGATCTCTTTTCCCCGCTTCCTGTCACTTCCAAAGTCGCGTGCGCCCCCGCCCACCATTGCCGTGAACGTTCATCCGTCCAACCCCTCCAACACCTTGGGTACTATCCACCAATCCTTCTACCCAAGTGTCTGCTTCCCACAAATCCCGTCCGACACACCGCAGCATGGCCAGCGCGGTGAAGCAGGCCAAGAGAGAATTCCCATTCGCTTGCCAAGTCTGCCACAAGACGTACGATCGTGTGGACCACCTGAACCGACACCTCGACTCGCGTACGTGGACGCGGACCGGAGGGCGTGTCGAGGCTCGAGAGAAGCACCGGCTGACAGCTACTCAGATCGGAACGAACGCTCATTCCGTTGCGCTCAGTGCCCACGCGCCTTCAATCGTCGGTAAGAGGCCCTTTACAACGGCCGCTGCGTGCCCGGTCGACAGGCTTACATGTGCCGTTCCACAGAGACCTTCTACTCCGTCACCAGGCAGCACACCACAAGTACACCACGCCGAGCACATCGGAAGATGACCGCGCTGCACAACGAGCAGTTAAGGCTTGTGACGCATGTGTGACCTCCAAAGTCAAATGCGATAACCAACGGCCGTGTCAACGCTGCCTGAAGAAGAACGTATCTTGCCATACGGAGTCGCTCAGTCAGATCGGCGCCCGAAGTGAGGATGCCGCACCTGGGCACCACTCCGGAGCGACCGTTGGTGGCGATGGTAGTACCCTGTCCATCAGCCAGCCCTTAGCCTGCGAGATGGATGCTGCAGTCGCCGGTTTGGCGTCAGGGGACCCTTCCGGGGCGCAGAACGTGCCGAACATGCCTTCGTGGGACCCGCTGATGGGTTCCACGACGTTTGACGACTATGATGGTGCGCAGGTCCCGTCATTCTTCGAGCAGATCATGGTCCCTGGCCCCGACTTCATTGGAGCAGACAGCACCCAGTTCCCACCCATCATCAACAACCTGTTCCCGGACCAAGACTGGCTTGGCGAGGTCGATATATTCAGCACCGACTTCGGCCCGATCGTGGGCGAATCGATGGTTCCACCACATTGGCCTCCGTCAGACGAACAAAGCCCTTTCGACAGCACTCGTGTGGATGTACCGGAAGCTTCAAGCTTGACACGGGTCGAACACGCTCGGCGTCGACATGCGATCTTCAAGCAATCACCCTGGCTCTGGTTTCCCGAAAGCAAACAGCACGCCTTCAGCGAGCATCACGACATCAGGCTGGACGAAACCAATCTACACTCAGCAGCTTCGCCGCTAGAGCCGTATGCGGAGACGCTCTCGATACCGGACAAGATGAGCATGCAGACGAGGGACAGGGTTTTCCAGCTGATCCTGCGGACAGCCAAGTCGCAGATCTCCATTCCGTCTTTCCCGTCCGCGGAATGCCTGGAGCTTCTTATGAAGATCGGCATCGCCAAGAGACTTGAGACCGATGCATGGATACACCAATCCACTTTCTGCTCTGAACAAGCTCGGTCGGAGCTACTGACCGCACTTGTAGCAGCCGGCTGTGTGTGCTTTGGCGTGAAGTCCGTTAGCCGGACGGGACTGGTGCTCCTGGAGATTGTGCGCCGTGCTCTCCACAATGCCGTGGAAGATGACAACAGTGCCATCCGTCAGCTGCAATATCTGCAGGCTTCGATGATCTGGCTGGACGTCTGCGCATTCTGTGGGTTCAAACGCAAGATGGAGATCGCGGAGGGTAACCTCCAGCCTTTGATCACGGCGCTGCGAAGATTTGGCAAATTCGACCGGGTCGCTTACGGATTCACCAAACCCTCGACGGCAGATAGTGACGAGGTGCTCGAGAAGAAATGGCACGACTGGGTCGAGCTGCAGTCATATAGTCGGCTGGTGTATCATATTCTGGAGCACGACACCTTGATGACAATGACGAAGCATCGGAATCCACTACTATCATACGCAGAGCTTTCCCTACCTCTGCCGGCTAGCCGTGACATGTGGCTAGCACCATCCGCCAACGCTTGGCGAATAGCGTATCTGTCCAAACCAGATGATCCGCACCAGCATCGTCTCTCTTTGCGATCGCTGCTCGCAGATGGATCGATGATCCATTGTCTGCCGCCGGGTGTCGACAGTAGAGCGGCAATCAATGCTCACTTGTATGGCATAGCGGCACAGCTGTGGGAGTATCATCAACAAGCCCTCCTACACAGAAGCACGACTTCCGCCGTCGACGCATCAGCTAGCCTGTGGTTACAGTCTCGACACCAAAGCCTACATCAAGACCTGCAGGCCCTCTCGACCACGATACCGGATACTTCGCCTCTAGCGCGCCTGCTCCACGAATTCTTGCTCGTCAGTCTGCACGTGAGCATCGACGGCGTGGTGCGCTTCGCCGGTAGCTGTGGCGAGGAAGAGGCCCACGTCGCGTACCAATCGATGCAGCCTTGGAGCCAGACCAAACGGGCCAGGATAGCGGTCTGGCATGCCGCGCAGGTAGTGCGTTGGGCAAGGGCGGTCCGGCCGTATCAGCTCCGCGGCTGCGACGCCTTCATCACCTACCACGCCGTGATGGTACTGTGGGCTTTCGGCATGATGCAAAGGGATGCTACCCGACGGACAGCGCGGTCCTCTCCTGCGCCAGGCGCAGCCCAGCAAGCAGAATGCAACACCCAGGTGGAGAAACCGCTCGTCTTCTTGGACTCACCGAAGTGCCCCAAAGCCGAATCCTTCATTCACATGGACTATGGGCGACCCTGCTTACAACTGCGTGCATCGAGCAGGTCGACGCCGACGATATGCGATCTGAGGAATCCACAAAGTATGATGAACGTCGGCATTGATGCATTGGAGGGGAATTGTCCGAACGAGCAGAGACAGGGTATGCCGCAGATGGTCAGGAGTCTCTGTGATCTCATGAGCGAGCTTGGGTGCCTCCGCTGACTGTTAAGTATTCGGACTAATTACCGTACTCTGTAATGACCAGAAGAATGGCTCGAATTGCGTCGTCATTTACGCCAGTTCGCCGTCTTTCATGTGCACGAGTTCTGTAAAGCGATAATCGATCGCGAGAGATTACATCCGAGTTTTCGATCATCCGGGGAGAATAATGTGTCCGTCTGCAGCACTACACAGTACCAATGGTCAGTCCTGCGCTGCATTTGTCGCATAGAAGGCACAGTCAACAGACACGTCCCATCGTAATCCGCTCTCGGTACCATGCTTCTTGGTAACGAGCCTACGCCAACCGAACCATCGCTGCGCCAGATTCAGGGCTGTCCTCGTCACTATTGCACGCAGAAGCAGACAGTACAGCCACTCAGATGCACACCCACCACAGTTGCGCTGCTGCATAACACCGACGTGTTCGAATGTTGTCTCGATGCACGGTTTGTGAGTGCTAGCTGCGTATATACACGGTCTGAGGTGCAAATGCTTGTTTCTGTGCAAAGTCAAAGGATCGCAACTCGCACACTGGTCATATCCACATAGCTTGCGTGGCCGGGTCGGTAGGCACCCAGCAGCAAAAGATCAATCCTGATCTGGCTTTACAAGGATCCGGCTGTCATATGGCTCATATGTTGATCCCCATCATCATCAACGCGCCATCGATGGCTTGCCCGTCATCTCCTTCTGCGCCCACTTCCCTGTGAACCTGCGGATACATTTGCCCCACAAGAACACCGGGATGCCGAGGACTCCGAAGAAGGCCGTCATACCAGCGTATGCGCCGAAGGATCCATCGTAGCCGGCAGTGGCAATGAACTTGGTCACGCCGTAGCTTGTCCCGAAGCTGACGAAGCCGCGGAAGGCGCAGATCACCACCAGCATTGGAGCCGCGCGGGCGGGATACGCGTCGAGCAAGTAAGTTATGGCCGCGATGTTGGCACCGACGAAGCAGAAATAGTATCCTGCAAAGGCGAAGACGATCGCAAACCAGTGGAACCTTTCGGGATGGGCACCTGCTTCGCCGTATAGTACGCAAGAGATGATGCCAATGACGACAGGGATCCACAGCATCAACAAGCGATTCTCCGGCTCATGGACGCCGTTGTTACGCCTGGCCCGCCGTTTGATGAGCCAGTCGCTTCCGTTGCCGAGGAGAGGCAACGCAACCAGGGCTGTCACAATCTGGCCAGTGTTGACGTATGACGCGTACTTATTGGCCCAGTTGTAAGGAGGAGCCGTGACAATGCTGCTGTACGTCGTCCCGATTGCGATGTTGATGCCAAGCGTCAAGCCATTCAGGCAGAACGCCCAGAACACGTTCGGAAACAGCATGACCTCGAAGGTGTTCTAGTGCTGGTCAGCGATCGTTGTCTCGTCCGCGCGCGCCGTTCAAAGCTTACCTTGATAGTATACCACCCCTCCATCCAATCCGGAGGGTTCGCAAAGAGCGTCATGTCAGACCGTAAGGTGCGAGGCTTGTACTTTACAAGATCCATGGCTGGCCTATGAGACATTGTCACGGGCCTTGGAGCGTCCTCGATATCGTCCAGCTTCCCGAGCGCTACCGCTTCGGACACCTGACCGTATGCTATCAAGGAGCGGTCGTACTTGGACTCCGGCACAAGGAAAACTGACAGTATGAAGATGATGGCAGACAGTCCCGAGCCCAGGTTGTACCAATTAGAGGGTCCAATGGCGCCCGCGATCGGGGAAGCGAAGAGACAGTATATGGCGCTGACGATGGTCTGGCCGGCAGACTGAACCATTAGGAATGTGCTCCGCTCGTGCAGGAAGTGAACCTCTGTAGGCAGTCAGCAAACACATCGCGAGCGGGTGTTTATGGTGTGCGCAACCCTGTATCATCATCGGGACTAAAGCCTCGCTCTGGCCGGCAGCCAGACCTAGGACCATTCTGGCGGCGAGATGCCATTCGTAGCTCTTGGAGTAGGCAGCAAGGATGGCGGCGGCAATCAGGATCACATTGGCCGCCAGATAGACCGGTCGGCGACCGACTGCCATGGCAAGCGGGACACCGATCAGATTACCGACGCCCATGAACATGGAAGGGAATGTCATGAGGGCGCTGATGTCTCCGTATCCTTTGCCGGCTGCGCATCGGTGTCAGTACACGAGCGGGAGTATAAACCATCACAAGTGGACTCACCTGCGGCATATTGTGGAATGTAGAAGGCAAGCAGTCCTCCAAAGCCGGACACGAGCGAAAGACCCAGGCTCGAGACTGTAGCAAGCATCAGCGACCAACTCCTCAAAGCAGCTTTGATAGGATCGTACAGATCGACAGCAGGACCACGAAGATGATCTTCCTCGTTCGCGACAAGTTGAGAGGATCTGACCGACGTTAGCCACAAGACTTGTGATTGACTGGAACGTTGGACGAGGTATACCTCGTGGGTCAGCACTGGGACTCGGGACGAGGAGAATGTCTTCGTCCTCGGCGATAGTCACCGTGCCCATCGCCGCGGGACGTGGCACCCCATCTATTTCGTCGAGGGCCACCTCGTACCTCGACACCGTGGCGCCCTGTTTCTCCATGTCGTATGAAGTGCTGCGCTCGTGCGGCGAGAGCCTTCTTGTTACTGGTCGGACCTTTTGGTATACTGCTCGCTATAGGCGATCGACCCGTCTCCAGGGCTGTGGTCGAGCACATGGCTGGTGAATCCTTGTCGGCCTTATACTGCGGGCCATGCTGGCCATGAACGCTGGCCAGATTGTAGACAAAGGTACGAACAACGCCCCAGATGGGGTACGCCCACCTCCACATGGAGATATGCGGAGGTGGCGTGGTGCGGCATGTGTGGGCGGTTCCAGGTTTCTCGTGAGACGCCCACCGCACGGATTGAAATGTGGTCCCACCGTCTCCCGGAGGCCTGCGTGGGTCGGTCGGTACAGTTATTGGCTATCTTCTGCCGTTAGCTCCTTAGCCGAACACATTCGGCATACCGAGGGACACTGACCAAGATAACCGAATGCCTAGCGGTTCAGCGCAGTTTTGTGATCACCGCACGCTTTGGAGCAGAAGCATTTGAGGCAGGAGTTTGCAGTATAAAAAGTGACTCGGACGCTACAGGTTATGCGTAGGCTGCATGTAGTGAAGGCTTGCCCCCCCAAAGACGCGCGATAGCATTTCCTGGGTCCTATCGTATATGCACCTGCTTCGACCAGCAGGTTTCAGAGCGGTACAAAAGGCAGGATGATGCTACTTGGATATTTCGGCCCCGTGTGAACGCGATGTTGACCTCTGTTCAGCTCGTGCGCTGGCCGCGGCTCCGAGAATGCCTTATACTCCGCGATCGACGGCATTTGCCGGCTGACCTATTGCCCGTATTAGCTGCTGCGTAGCCCATACAATTCCGACTTGCTGATGAGGAGTTTTCTTACCTGAACGCTTATTGACTCTCCCGCGTCGAAATCGTTCCCCATCGCCCAGATGCCAATCTCCAGCTTCACAACCTCGCCCGGCTTGATCTTCTCCTCGACCTCGTGAGGATGGAAGGGGAATTGGGCGTGGATTGATCTCTTCGGGTCGAAGGCGCGGTGCGAAGCCCGGAGGATACCGACAGAGCCCATGTGCAGGTTCGTGCTCTGCCGTTGCGCCTCCGGGATCTCCGCGATCGACTTGACCGGGGTGGCGGCCAGAGGGAAGCAGAGATGCATGAGGTCCTTGCCATCTTTGTCGCGTTTGCGCAGAATGACATAGACATTCAAATCGTCGTGGTCCGGGCAGGACATGTACAGAATGGCTTTGGGTAGGCCGATCAACCGGGACTTCTCGGCGAAGGTGTGATTGAATTCAGCGTGGCTCTTCCCATCCTCCGAGTCGTACGTGGTGGTGCCATCTGCATCCGCCGGTGAATCGTTCAGCGCGCCGTTGTGCAGAAACATCTCCCGATACTCCGTAGAAGGGATGGGGAAGTCTGAGTACTCGATGTTGTCGATGGCCTCCCTGTCGCCAAACTGCAACGCTGACCAACCCACCTTCGGGGTGCTTCGTTCAAAGTCGTTCTCGATGCCCTTCAGGAAGCGGTCGAAGTAGGCATGCAGCTCCCCATCGGCGTGCTTGTCGCAGTACAGCTCGTACCACTCCTGGTGCGAGCTCCAGCGTATCCACTTCTGTTGGTGAGGGACTTCCATCCACCCTCTCACAGCCCCCATCGTGTGGATGGAGCTGAAGTCGGAACCCGATATGAAGGTGGGACAGGTGATCTTGGTCATATCCGGACGTTTGTCGTTCCAGTAGGCGTTGGCCAAAGGAGACCTGCGATACATCTCCGCGAAGTCCTCGACACCGCCGCTTCCCTTGATGATGAAATTGGTTATGAGATCGAAGTTGCTCATGGAGAACACGCCGCCGCGGCAGATTTGCTCCCGGTACAGGTCGCCGGAGCCTTCCCACGGCGCGATGGCCGCCAGATGCGGCGGCTGAAGCGACGCTGTGTGCCACTGGATGATGGCCAACGCAGAGTTACCGGCCATGCCGACTCGCCCGTTGCACCACTCCATCTTAGCAAGGGCCTCGATCACATCGTGTGCATCTTCGGCGTCTTGGCTGCCTGTTATTGAAGTGGAACGTCAGCACGCGAATCGCTCCGTGACAGCCGGGGTGAGCACCAACCCATGACTGGTATCTGACCATCGCTGTTGCCCGTCCCGCGCGAGTCGACCGAGACCACCGCGTATCCTCTGGGACACCAGAGCTGCGGGTCGACGCCCTCGAACTTCTCGATTCCCGACAGATCCTCCTTGGAGACGCAGCACTGCCACACGGTCATCGGCAGCATGTCCAAGGCCGAGTACTTCTTCCCGTAACACGACCATCCAATGATCACAGGGATCTTCTCCGGGAAGTCGGCGGGGCGGTAGATGTCGACGTATAATCGGCAGCCATCGCGCACTTTGACCTCGACGTCGTGATCGACCCGGATGTCGCTCTCGAGCGCTTTCGCGCCGTCTCGACTCCAGCCCTTTTGGAGCACTTCGGTTTTCCCGGGTTGGAAGCCTTGGTAGTTGTTGACTCCTACCTCCGGCTTGCCAATGGCCTTGTACGCGACCTGCACCGATACCGGCATGATGACTGTCCAACGTAGATTTGAGTCGTAGGTGGCGTAGGGAGGGAGCAGCTGTTGGGAAAGCACAAGGCCGGGGAGATGGCCACCTTATGCTTCACGGTCCCAGCACGGACTGCGAACATGGTGCGACTACTGCTGGAGAGACTGCTGGCGCGGAGGACGCGACTCGCATGTGCCTGGAGTCGTGCGTGTAGCTCGCCGTCAGCCAGATCCGCGCGAAACCCACACGTCCGCCACTTGCGCCGAAGTGGAGGTCTCATGCCCACATGTTCCGACACGCTGCCCACTCGTCTCGTACGGGCATTCATCTACCGATATTTGTCTGCGATTGTTGAATGGGAAGCATAAATGTAAGGGCAGTCAAGAGCATCTACGACAGCTACCAAGCTCGTCTCCCCATACAGCACTTCCACGTCTTCAACATCCATCACGCAACTCACCATGGCACCGCACGCAACAGGCGAGCCTCTCCCGGACAGCGGCGTAGACCTGATTCAGCACGACGGATCCAAGACCGGCGACTGGCGTGACGACTTCCACCGCGATGGGTTCTGCATTGTCAAGAATGTCATCACACCGGAGCGCGCGGAGTACTACAAGCAGAAGCAGATCGAATGGCTGCAGTCTTTCGGGCTGGGTTTCGACCCGAACGACGAGTCGACGTGGACAATGGACCATCTGCCGGTCTCCTTCAAGGGCGGCATGTACTTCGCCTACTCGAGCACTCACGAGAAATTTGTCTGGGAAGCCCGGACAGAGCCCAAGGTGCAGGAGACCTTCTCCAAACTCTGGGGCACGGATGAGTTTGCTATGCTCGTTTGACGGCATGAACGTCACCCTGCCGCGTCAGAAAGACCTCACCTGGTCTCCGTACGTTCTCCTCTCCCCGGACTAGATTCTGCCAAAGGGACCACGCTGACTGATGGAATGTAGATGGCCTCACTGCGATCAGAGCCCGCACCGGAGAGGCATGCAGTGCGTACAAGGCTTGCTCAACTACCAGCCCAACGGACCCAAAGACGGCGGCCTCATCATCATGAAGGGCAGCAGCAAATTCTTCGACCAGTTCTTCAGCGAGACCCGCGAGCAAGACGACCACGTGGACAAGCCCCCGGAGGAGAGCGATTTCAAGGACCTCTTCATCTTCAAGGACAGCGATGTCAAGTGGTTCGAAGACCACGGGTGCGAGATGATCAAGACCAACCTGGAGCCGGGCGATCTGGTGAGTCACTCCGCATGGGCCTCAACGCAGCGTTCCAAGGCAGCAGCAGCTGACGTGACGCAGGCTTTGTGGGATTCCCGCACCATGCACTACGCCCGCTTCCCCGAGGGCGAGCGCGTCCGACACGTCCAGTACATCTGCATGACGCCGGCGAAGTTCGCAAAGAAAGAGGATCTGGAGCTCAAGGCCAGCCTGTTCAAGGAGTGGCAGGGGACCACACACTGTATGTGTTGCCACACTCCACGTGCCGTCGCGACTGCTAACGCGTGCCCAGGGCCTCATTGCAATATCCGGAGACAGTAAGTCGTGTCCTTGCGACCCACGTTGCTGACGAGATGGAGACTGACGCTTGATACAGGGGACCGCCGTTGAGGAATGGAGTGGTGGACGCTTTGGACCGGTCGGAGCCGCGCGAGAAGCCGGAAGTGACTGACCGTATATTGCAACTCGCTGCGGTCAAGGCGTATTGAGTCCGCTATGTAGTTTCGAATTGCTTTGGCGCCGTAGATTTTCACCGTCCAGAGCCCTTGCGACTCTGCCTTTCTTTTCCTGTGCTGGTTGCTGAACGGTTTTGTCTTAGTCGAAACGGTACGCAAGGGCCATCTGTGCGGCCGTATATCAAAGTCCCTGAGGTTCGTTTACTCCCTTCTCTCTCTGGCGTCGTAGGTGAGTGGAAGAGGCATGGACGCTGCAATGATGACAGATCAGCTGGTGGATATAGCGCGGTGTACTCCCATACGACGTCCGGATGTCATTAAAAATCTTGACGGGGCTACACAGGAGGAGAGCTTTTACATGCCAAGCTCTTTACATGCGTGGGCATGCGGGCGGGCGTGAAAGGACAAAGGGTTCAAGGTGGTGTTGTTAGGATTGAGAAACGAGACGGCGAAGGGTTGGTCGTCCGAACGTGGCATGGTGGCGAACACGAGAACGACGCGCATCACGTGCAGGAAGTCGGAAGTCCCCAGTCAGCTTCACTGAAGTTCACACTCATAGACTACTGCGTGTGCTTCATGTTGCTTCGAACAGCTACAACATGATGATGAAGCCACGACAAGGCGGTGCGAGACACCCCATATTCATCCTCCCCCCATCCGTCTACCTCGAAGCTCTTCCCCATTCAATTCCAAATCGTGACCGCGTCTCTCCCCTTCCGACCAGATGGCGGCGGGGCGGGGTTGCTCGAGGTCCACCCCATGACAGCATTCCCGGTAGCTGGTACCTCCAACGACGGTCGAGACCTTCGGCGCGACGGAGATTCGAGATCGTGTGGTCGTCGGGATCTTGCATGCGGAGGTGCAACGGACTGACGTACAGTCTATAACAAGGCGAGCGGAGAAGGTCAGTAGTATGGCTTTCCTTCAGCTCTTGCACACCTTCCAACCCGACAGCATCCCCGTATCCCCTACCTCATTCTCTCCATCACCACGACAGTCACAGGAGCAAAGCATTCAGAAGCAGTCGCATCCCCCTCAAGATTACCATCTCGGTTCAGACTGCGCGTAGCTGCCAACATACGCCACCATGTCGTGCCCCGTACAGCACAATATTCACACTGGAGAGAAGGCTAGCGGGACGGCCAAGGTCAACGGAGAAGGCAAGTCTGCGCCTGGAGAGTACATCAAATGGGACACGAAGGGGGTGGAAGTCGTACCACCGGAAGAACAGAGCAAGATATACGAGGTCGCTGCGCAGTTCAACCGCTTTCAGATGATGAACTTGGTATGAACCTGGGTGACTGCTGTCGGTACGAAGAGCCCGCGCTAACGACGTTGCAGTACGTGAGAAATTTCTTGCAAAGCACCTCCGGCTTCGATTAAACCGCCAGTTCTACCCGAGTGGTCTCTAAAGACTCTGCTACGCCCTTTCCTGAGTTGCATTGGACGTTGAGCATGCTAATCATGGATATCGAGCAGCAACGAGCACATGCACTGCCTGCGAGGCACTCATTTGAAGACGCAGGGAGTACGTTAATCAGACCAACATGGATCGGGAGGTAGACTGACTTATGCCGTAGTGTGTCATGGGCAAGTTCATCGTCCATCGTGACCTTCCGAAGCATCTCGCCCAAGGCATGTTCGCTCAGCCCGGTACCTACGATGTGATCATGCGGTACTCGAGTCTCACCCCGAAGATCGTCCCGGACAACATCCCAGCCCCTCGCGGTATCGGCATGAAGATCTTTGGGATCGAGGGAGAGAAGCTCTTCGGCGAAGACAAGAAGACTCAAGACTGGACCTTCAACAACTATCCCATCCTAGAGCTCCGCGACCCGAAGACCACATATGAGATCGCCGAGTCGCTGGAGAGGAACTGGAACGATCTCGGAACGTTTGCAAAGGAGCAGTCGGAACGGGTGGACGCTGATGTGGCGACGCATGGCAGCCAGCTCCCTCGTCAGCAAAGTAAGCTGTCGCGAATCCACGAAATATGTAGCTAGCATCTGCTAACCTGACCGAAGTGGTGGCTATGCCCCAGTACTCCCAGTCAGCCTACCGCCACGGCGACTACGTGGCCAAGTACGGTGTCTTCCCGCTCGGAGAAGAGCAGAAGAAGATCGAGAAAGAAGACGTCCAGGAATCCGCCCCGATCAACATCCTCAGCCAGCACACTCGTAATCTTCACATGAAGCACAAAGTCACCTACTCTTTCTGCGCGCAGATGCTGCAGGATCTGGACGAACAGCCCGTCGACGATATCGGTGTTGAATGGGACCCGAAAAAGTATCCATTCGAGCAAATCGCCACGATTGAGTTCGAGCCGCAAGATAGCTGGCTGCCCGAGTTCCGGGTGTGGTGGGATGATAGGTACACACAGCCTTCTACCCACTACCTTAACGAGAAAAACAAATTGCTAACACATGCGCAGAATCACCGTCAACTCCTGGCACGGACTGAAGGTCCACCAGCCGCTCGGCAGCACGAACAGATTGAGGCGGGTCGTCTATGCCGAGAGCCGGAAGCTGCGACTGCGAGTCAACGGTTACAAGGACTACGTCGAGCCGGCGAGCTTGAAGGAGGTGCCTGTGCCCATTCCCGCGCCGCAGTTCGATCTCCCGCATCAGCCTGCTGTGCCAAGTGTGGCGGTGGCTTCGTGAGTTTTGGGCACTTGTCGGTAATGGGTAGGAACTTGGGATGATGACTACTTGGTGGGCGTCTTGGAAGGGAGGGTGGGTTTGGAGGCTCTGAAGGTGACGTTGTGTGTTACGCTGTTGACCCTTCATAGCGCACTTGTGAATGTGCTCCGGCCACCATCTTCCTCATATCTCACTCTCTAGCTTAGATCTACCCTCATTGTGCGTCGAAGACGTTCCCATTGCAGAAGTCGCACGAAACGGTCCGACGATGGGGAATTCGCACCTGTAGTGAGCTGCTGGATGTATGTCCGACCAATTTCACTGTCACGGCTCATCCTCCGAATGTTTCAAGGATGATCTTTACAGACGTCTACCCCGGAAATGCAGTCCACAGTAAGGCGGCGTCCAAGGTTTACAATCTATCCTTGCGGAGGGCATTCATTACCGAGTGATCGACGACTCTGAAAGCTAGCTCGAGTCGTGTGAGCTATATAATGCATTGAGCACATGCAGACAAGGTGAAGCCCTGCTTGCAGCTTGCAGCTTGCAGCACAATGCGCATATCTGATAGGTTGTGGCGCCTGCAGGAGCAGCTCACGACAGGGGCAAGAGAGGGAGCTGCTCTAATCGAACTCACCTAGTTGGAGCGGATGGGCAAGAACGTAGGCCTGCCGACTTACACTGAGGCCGCCTGCTAACACTCTTCACTCGGTAGAACTAGTACTGTTGGGCCTCGCATTGGGCCCGCGACTGCTGAGCTGGTCATTCTCCCACCAAGGCGATCCGGGCATCTACTCACTGGCAGACATGGCTTCGGTGCCACCCAAAGGTCAGATCTACGACTCGGTCGCGAGCGACTACGATATAATCTGGAGCGTCCCGGCTGTCAAGATCCTCTTTCCCATGCTCGATGCCAACCTCAGACGCCTCAGACCCTGGGACGGAGCTTCCGCCCTTGACTTGGCCTGTGGCACGGGCATAGGTCTCCGAGAGATGAAAAAACTCGGCGCCACCAAGCTCGTCGGTGTCGACATCAGCCGCGAAATGCTCGAGGTTGCGAAACAGACGTCCCCGAACGACGGGTTCGAACTGCATCATGCCGACTGCTCCCAACCACTCGACCACTTGGGACTGCAGCAAGGCAGCTTCGACATCATAATCGCCATGTGGCTCCTCAACTACCCCGAGGACCGAGCGCAGATGGCTGGCATGTGGCAGAACATCGCGACGTACCTGAGACCGGACGGGAAGTTCGTCGGCATCATCCAGAACCAGGACACAGTGCACCCCAGCAGCATGCAAGGGAAGTGGGACGCATACGGGGCGCGGGAGACCAATGTACAACCCTTGCCATCGGGCGATGGAGTGCGCATGCACGTCGAGTTCAATACCGAGCCGAAGGTGGAGTTCGATACGCTCGTGCTCCGGAAGGAGATTCTGGAGGAGGAGGCGAGGAAGGCGGGATTGGCGGATGTGCATTATGTGCGGCCTGGTGAGGAAGCGAAGGGCGAGATCGAGGGGAAGGATGAGGCGTGGTGGGGAGAGTTGTTGGAGGAGTACCCGAACCAGCTTGTTATTGCTACGAAAGCGTAGCACTGACTTGCTTGTCATATGACTGTCATGCATCGTATTTTTGAGGCTACAATCGCGCCTTCAAAACGCCACAGGTCGTGCTGCGTGTCACCCTTCAAGTGTTGTCTTTCACCAATGCCACCGGCCCAGTATACTCCCGCTTCCCGTGCAGGTAGTAGTACGCAAGCGCCAAAATCATGACGCCGCCATTGATCAAGATATTCCAATTCATCGTGCTCAGCGTGACCGGTGTCGTCTGGGGGAAGAAGAGGAACACCCATATCCACAGCAGGAACGCGAGCGCGATTAGGTTGACAAATAGACCGGCTCGGCCCAAGCTCCATCGCCTCGCTGGTAGCGGCAGGCTTCTGAGTCTTCGGACGACGACGCAACCGATCGAGATGATGTAAGTGGTGAGTAGGGCGTTGGTGCCCATAGAAGAGACAGCGTTGAAAGCTGCAGTGCTTCCGATGTTGATCAAGGAGAGAAGCGCGGTGCAGCAGAAGGTGACCAGGACGGCATTCAGCGGGATGTTCCAACCTGGTTTGACCTGCGATGCGGTTAGTCCAGTGGAACGCCTGTAACGGAAAGAAGGTTGTGCGTGCATGGGCAAGGAAACCGGAGCCGGGCATCCCACGATCCCGTCCGAAAGACCAGAGTTGTCGAGACACTGTGGCGAGGGTGCTGATGACTGAGGATGTGGTGTTGACGATCATAATCCCGACCATCACGGATGTGCCTACTTTGCTGCCTGTGGCATTGTGGAATGCGTCGATGAAGGGGTAACCGGTTTGCGAATCGACGATGTCGAGTGGGTTGCCAGCGATGAAAGCGAAGGTTATGACCATGACCCAGCCGAAAGCGCCGTTGACCACGATCGACCACATCGTCGCCCGAGGAAGGACGATGGAGGCATCTCGAATCTCCTCGGACACTACGACATGATCAGCTTGGTCGACGAGGCGGACGCATGCCTCCAAGGATGAACACACTACGCGGACTTACTGTGTACCGCTGAGTCGGCGCCCAGCAATCCATACACCGACGTGAGCAATCCCACCATGAAGGACACCCCCTGCGTGGGCCACCCGCCGAGATTGTCGAACCGAGTGAACACCACACCCGCCGTATTGCGCGGCGACAGGACCCACAAGGGAATGAGGACGCCAAAGAACCCTAGTAAGTGCAATATCAACACCAATCCTTCAATCACCGGTAAGTGCTTGGCGAAGACTGTATTGAACAGGACAGCAAAAGCGACGATGGCGATGACAAGAAGTGTGCCGTGCCACCTTTGGAAGATGTAGTCTGGGTTGTTCAGGACGATGAGCCCTTGAATGAGCGTGCCTGCGATGAATGCGATCGAGGCCAGGCCGGTTTGCCAGCCCAGGACCGAGATCCAGCCGACAATGTAGCTTAAGAATCTCTGACAGCTTCGCGGCGAGAACTACCGCCGATGAGTGGTAGGGTTAGCGAGTGTCATGGATCCAGTCGACCCGCAAGACAATTTTCTCCAGGCACGGAGAGATCGTGCGCCGCTATGTTCGCCCTCAAGATCACAACTCTGATGTTCGCAACAGAGAGCCATGCGTGGCTGGCGATCATGCCCATCAGTATGGCTTACCTCGGAAACCCAATGATACTGGCCCCCGCTCGTAGGCGCCCTGGCGATGGCAGCTTCATCAGTCCGGTTTGGACCTGGTCATTAGAAGCTTTCTGTGACTTACATCGAGGCCATCTCCGCCAGTGAGGCAAAGACAGAGCAGTAACCCATCCAAACCATGAAGAAGCCCCAGACGATCCCGGCAAGACCTCCATTCAACAGCCCGAAGATCGTGGAGCTCAGTACGATCTCCCAAGTACTCATTGCCGTGCTGGAGAAGCCGAGGATGGAGATGAATCGGAAGTTGCGCTGCCCTTGTCAGTAAGGTAGCTGTGACACTGCACCACGGGCTTGCAATCTACGTACGTTGAGCTGCTGCTGTCTTCCAAGACGGTCCATTTCCTGTGCGTCTGTCGCTGAGCCCACCATGTCCTGCGGAGCTTCCATTTGCATCTCCTCTGCATGTTGGTGCGCAAGAGGCTTACTGGCATTAGACATGGTGTTGACAGCAACTGGAAGAGAGCGTGGCTCAAAAACGGTCCGTCTCTGTCAGAAATTCAATGTGATGGAACAAAGAACAAACACTCGACGCCGATCCGCTTGTACCACTTTCTAGCATCAAGTGCCGGATTAATATGCCAAGCTCTTGCAGGAGGCTGCATATGTGACTAGAGTGCTGTTAATGAAGGCTGCAGATGGTGGCGTCGTGCTGATTGTTTCGCACCGGCTGCTTACCCTGCATAAGAAACTAAAGGGCCCTGCAGACCTTACGCGCCTGCGAATAACATCGGTATGGATTAATACAGTGTTGAACTTTGCAAGATCTTTCTACACTGCGACGAAAGAAACTGAATAACAATCCCGACGGCTCTCGCGACCCACAACCTCGACCGGCGAACGTGAACGAGACCTTTATGGCTCAACAACAAGCCTGCCTGCCGCCACCGGCTCATTCCATACCGCTTCAATATCCTCCAACTTCGCGAGCTTGATCGGCTGCTCTGGGATCCCCTTCACCAACGCCAACAGCTCGTCGATACTCTGCGCCATCTCATGCATGGCCCACGCTCCCGGCCCGGAACCTCTAATGGTTAGATTCTTCGACCGCAGTACAGCTCCCGGAAGGAGTAGATCCTGTCCCGATAGCGCGCCGACGTGCACGTGTTGTGTCGCTCGCCGAGACTTGAGCGAGGTCAGCAGGTGCGCAGTCACAGGCCCGTACACGTAGTCGAGGATGACGTCGACATCGCCCAATGCGCTCCAGTCGGTCTCCTCAGATTTGTCGGCAATGACTACTGTGTCGTCAAGGCCGAGAGTCTCCATGGTCGATTTGTTGCGTCCTGCTCCGATGACCCTCTTCGCGCCCAGTGCACGAGCGAGCGAGATCGCTACGCGGCCGGACGCTGACGTGGCACCCACGATGAGGACCGTGAAGTGTGCCGGCAGGTCCTTCGTACGGGTCTTGAACGCCATCCAGCTCGAGAGCGCCGGGTTGATGATGCCAGCGGCCTGGACGGGGTCTGTCCCTTCCGATAAAGGGCGGACGTTACGCTTCGGGATGTTGACACGGTCCGCCATCGTACCACGCTCCATAGAGAACCAGTACACCATCTGGCCATCATCCGTCTTCCCGACGCCATCGACACCGGGTACATGTGGTGGCTTCCCGCTCGGGTAGTGCTTCCTGCCGCACGGCGTCGAACGACTTGGTGGACTCCGGTGGCCAGTACAGTGATGCGGACTTCGTCCAGTCCTGGAGCCGGCTCGTCAACTTCGATGTACTTGGGCGCTTGTCCCCACTCCTGTACTTGGGCTTGATGCATGATAACGAGGTTGCTGCTGGTGACTTGTTGGGAGTCTCTGCTTGGTCAGGTAGAAAGTAGGCTTTCTAATCGAGCAAAGGTGATTGGGGATTGAAACAACACTTACTACGACCGAGGAGGTCTATATAGTTGCTCGCGCAAGATGCACCCGGTCGTGATCTCGAGTCTCCGACGTGGCGACGGATCCGAAATATGGAAGGTCCGAAAATGAGGAGGAAGGGTATGTTTCGGGGCCGAATATGCTGCCTTGCGAACCCTCGCCAGGCATCAATCGCCCGAAGGTCTCCGCACTGCATCTTCATATGCTTTCGCGGCGTGTGCGAATGAAGGTTGTCGTAGATCATGAGGCGCAGCATCTATAGCAAACGATTGTCCCAACTGGAGGAACGCCCTACGCCGAGCCACAACACCACTCTTGTGAGCAATCCCATGCCTCCTCCTTCCTCCATTAGCCGCGAAGGCAGCCCGGTGACAGACAACATGATGCTCTGGCTCCCGGTGATATGCGACTCGAGGTGGTATAGAAGTCATCGACAACTCGTGGTATGCAGTTTCCGTGTAACGATCTCGTTCTCTCCAGACCATCTCAATCACCATGTCGACAACCAACTTCATACTCAACACCCACGTATTCCCCGGTCAGCATGTTCGCGAGTACGCCGGTGCGACACGGCACTCCGAAGAGGACATCCTGTACCTGGACGCCAACCAATACATACCTCTCAGCAACCCCAGCCCACAAGACGGCGACATCACCATCCTGGCCGCACACGCCATTGGCTTCCCGAAAGAGCTGTACGAGCCTCTTTGGGATGACCTCCTGGCACAGAGCGAGCAACGCGGCTTTCGCATCCGCTCCATATGGATCGCAGAGGCCAGCAACCTAGGCGCGAGCGGCGTGCTGAACGAGCAGACCCAGGGCGACGAGCCGAGCTGGTTCGACTACTCACGTGACATGCTGCACATGACGAACGTCTTCCGGAAGCACATGCCGCAGCCTATTGTCGGTATCGGGCATTCGATGGGCGCTACGTCGCTGATACAGCTGGCCATCATGCACCCGCGTCTCCTGGCTTCACTGGTCCTGCTCGACCCTATCATGGGCATCTCGACGCCACAGGACTTTGCGACCATGTTCATCGCCATGCCTTGCGACCTGACCTTTGGTCTACCCGAGCGACAGCGGAGCGAGACTCACGCGCTCTTTTCAAGAACTGGGATCCGCGAACGTTCGACCTTTGGCTGCGGTACGGTCTGCGTGAGACTCCTACCCTGCTCCACCCCAAGCCTGGCGCTTACACCCTACGAACATCGCAAGCGCAGGAAGGCTGGATGTATGCTCGCAGTTGGCTCGACCCGCTGCCGCCAACTGGCGACATAGCGACACCGAGGACGCGCGCAAAGTACCCTGACCAGCACCAATACGTCCGGGCGTCGCATCCCTTCTACCGTGGAGAGGATGTGCATATCTGGCATGACCTCCCGCGGCTGCGGCCTGGTGCAGCGTATATCTTCCCGTCCAGTGGTCCAATGACAGATGCAGAATCCATGAACGCCAAAGTAGAGCGCACGGGTACAGGAGCTGCTGGCAGCGGCGGTGTCAAAGAAGGTCGTGTGGAGAAGCTTGTGGTAGAGGGGGTCGGACATTTGCTGCCATTCGAGAAGCCGGGAGAGTGCGCCGCCATAGCCGCAAAATGGATCGGCAGGGATCTCAAAGTATGGCAGTTGCGTAGAGACCTTGCGAGGGAGCATCGAGACGACAAAAGCATCGACATGTTAGCGCTGAGCGAAGAGTGGGTACGCCAGGCTAAACTCCATTTCCAGAAGGTCAAGCGGAGCAGGCAAGCAAAGTTGTAGCTGCAGTCTAGGAAAGCTTCATACCGTCCTCACCACAGGCATGCGGCAGACCGACTAGACAAGCGCAGCCAAGTTTCCGTTGATGGTCCGTTGTGCTTGCCGGGTGGTAGTACAGTCAGTTTCCGACCAGTCTTGCTCCCACGGATTCGGGATCTTCAATCGCTGTTCATCTTTGCGCACAGATCTAGGGCGCGGTCCAGTCTGCTGTCCTTGTATGCAGTCTACCAGGGCCCTGAATACGCACATGTAGTGATGCTCGATGTTGGCAATCACCCAATCGGCCTCCTACGAGGGTCCAGTTGAGCTGAGCCAGGCTGCACTGGCTCGGCATCACTCCGGCTCGCTTGCTGCCGCTGTAAGGCTTTCACATAGTAGTCCTTCGTCTGCTTCGCGTGTCTGTCGTAGGCGTCCATCTGCTCAATGGCGTCTTGCGCCGCCCTCACTTGGACTGGCACGGTAGCCTGTCTGACGGAGGGGCCGGCGGTTGGTATCGAGCTATGAAGCAGGCACGGGTCACCGGATCCCTCGGTATACGGCGCGTTCATGCTGGCCACGAATTGACGGTGGTCCGAACATGGCGGGCTTTCATTCCCATCATTCATATCAGTGTCTTCGTCGGCGCGGAGAGACTCCAGCCTTTGTCGACCCTCAGCGAGTACGCTGGATCTATTGAGTACTCAGAGGCGATGCGCGAAGACAGTGATTGGGTAAGGTCGCGCACCTTACGTCCTGGTCATGCTTCTCCAGGTTAGAAATGATTGTCCTTAGCCGGTCCTCTCTGTCTGTTGGCTGCGGCAGATGACTGATATCAGGTATTGGGCGAAAGATGTGAGGCAGCATGCTGTCCACCATGTTGGCCTTCTACAAGTCGTTGCGACTGACCCGTGGCATGAAGTGTTCACGAGATGGAGGATTTCGCGAGCTCGACATGATTGACATGAAGCAGCAAACGGAGACTCCAAAGGCGAAATAAGTGGGGCCTACATTTCGGGCCGCGGGGTTCGGAGGTCCTTGACTTCCGAATCTATGGAGTACTTGACCTTTAACAACAAGCCGCGAAAACGATGTCAAATGAACATGATCCAACAGGAACAGCCCGACATGTAGCCTAAGCCGGGGAGACAACGCTGTGCGTACACCATCGGACGGGCGCCGCTCACACGGCGGCAAGAAGGTGAGGCAACCCTGTCTACACTACAACTCTATGGGGCCCTACATGTAGTGTGTCGTGGGAGTAGGTGACCGTTCAAAAAGGGCGAGGGAGAAGGCGCAGGCGGCTGTGCAGAGGCGAAGCTGACCGAGAATCTTGAACGGCCCATGTACGACTGGTACCTGAAGACCGCGAGTGCTCGGTACCGGTGATGTTCATTTCACCAAGAACCACGCCCCTCCCAACGTCATGATCAGCACCAGCGCCGTCAATATACCAGCTCCAGCTTTATCGCCTGCGCCGATAGTCCTGGTGTACACCCCCGCCTCACCCCGGGTTACATCGCCAGTGCCGCTCCCTGCACTCGGATCCCCCGGGCTCGTGCCCCCGGTATCAGCCGTGTAGGGTGCTCGCACGTTATCCACGGTAATCAAGTTTGACTGTATAGCCGACAGGGCGCTCATCTGCTGACCCACCCCGTACGTGCCGTCCCAGATCGTGGAGTTCCACCGGAACCCGCACGTCATGCCGTCGGTGCCGCCGTCGCACTGACCCGCGGCACCCTTGGAGCTGGCCTGGATGTAGGGCCATATGGTGGCTGCGGTAGTCGGCACGAGCTGTGCTGTCAGCGCGAGCCAACGGATTACGTAGGATTTGAAGGTCCAGTTATCAGTGTCGCAGGTTCCAAACGGCTCGCAAGCGACCTCGACCATGATCTTGTCACCCATGGAAGCTGGGAAGAACTCCTGGAGCGTATGGTTGAGCAGACCGTTGAGTGGCGTCAACCACTTCTGGTCCTCGGTCTATCGGCAAGTCAGCATGACCTGAACTCAATGAAAGTAGAAGGTACGACCTGCGTGGTTGTAGAGGTAACTCAGCCCGCCAATGAAGAGTCCATAGTTGTACGACCATTGCGTGTGGTCGGCTGCAGGACACGACATTGCTTGTTGATCGATGGTTGATCCGTCGTTGACTTGATATGTGGCATTGTCGAGGAGCACGGAGTGAGAGAACCAGTCCCATTCCTTCTCCGCCCAGTCCACATACCTCAAATCGATGGGTGACAGGGTTAGCCCGTGGCTCAGACAGTCGTCAAGGGATACGCCTATCGGTATGCTTACGTCTGATTGCCGGTGTACCTCGCGAGCCGAGATGCCAGCATGAAGAAACCTCCGTTTGCGACAGTATTCTTATAGTCGTATCCATTCTACCCAAAGCAAACGGGATCAGCCACCGAATCATAGTCACACGCGTCGTCACATGCTTCAGTCTCACATTTGTAGGGAAAATCTGCCACCGCATTCCACCACCGCAGTTGGCGTCGTCCCAGCGAGAAGCTTGCTGGTTGAACACCGACTGCGCCATCGCCAGCCAGGATGGATACTGGGTCTCGGGAGGTGGAAAATTGCTTTCGGCTGCACCCATTGCGGCGAACGCCCAGAAAACCCCATAGCGAGTGGTCAGCCAACGTCTATGATTGAAGCACCCTGCAAGAACCGCTTCCCTGCGAGTGCTGAGACCAGATCTTGATGGCCCGGGAGATTTTCTTGCAGAGCTGGAAGTCAGGCCCGCTAGTATTACTTACTGGTCGTCGTTGCCTTCGCTAGTCGTCTGGTTGGCGGGCAAGAAAGAAGTACTACTCTGGCCGGCTTGCCAGCTCATGGCTTGGACGGTTTCAGCATCGTAGGTGGTATCGCCCGTGAGGAAAGAGTAATCCACCAAGTGCATGAACATTGCGCCGGCTTCCCACCAATAATATGGATTGGGCAAGTTACCAGGGGCCTGCCCGGTAATGTTGCCGGAGTAGTATTTCATCAAGCCGTAAGCCACTGAGCTCGCTGTATCTTTGATCGAGCTGGAGCTCGTGATGTCCAGAGTGAGTGCATTGCATGTGATCGAGAAGGCCAAGAGCCATAGCCAGGAAAGCGAGCGTGGTGAATTCCGGACCATGCCTGCCTGCGATCCCGAGTGCGATACAAGACCAGGAGGCAAAGAGAAGTGGTTGTTTGTCGGGGATGCAAAGCCTCACCCGCACGCGCCAAAGTCGCATCCTCTCTGAAGCCAGAGGCTGCGCAATACGATGCTTCGTCATCAGCGCGTCGTCAGCGCGTGCGTGGTGGACCGGATACCGGCAGTCGCTTTCGCCCTGCCGGATCTTGATATTTTGCCGGTCGCACAGCGAAGCGTAAACCTATAGCACCGACTGCGCCTACTGGAGACTTGACGCCTGTAACTCGACACAGTTCCTTGTACTACTATACCAATATTCGTTGCAGGTGCAGGTGGCGTCAACTCCTAGATGGAACGGGCCGCTAGCCGTGAGCTATCGTGCCAAGCCCAGGTGCCAGGGCCAAGCATCGCCCCTTCTTTCTTGAGCTCGACAAGCAATTGAGACTTCTTGTTTTACCCAAGTAAGCAAGCCTAGAACCTGGCCGAGCACGTCAAATCGTCGCCAGCAACGTCCCTTGATGTCGTTAGGGTATTTGCAAGCGATGTCTATTTACTATTGAGTGTTTGCAGAAGGAACACGGCCTTTGATTATTTGGAGTACTAGCACGGCATGCCAACGACATATTCAGATCGCCTACATTAACGCAGATGCTGAAACCGGAGCCGCCTAGTCCAGAGCTGCCGGGTGAATGCTCTCGTCGTACCTGCAGCAGCGGGCGAAATATGGGTCGGCGAGTGACGCAAAGGCTTGCGGGGAAGCACGAGGCGAAATACCAGCTCCCCATGTTGGCGATGAAGTCTAAACAATCGACGTCTAGCGGTCCTAGGTTTTGTTGACCACGAGCATCTGGTTGAGAACTGCGGCCACGAACAACCTCCGCTTCAAGTCATTACAAGACCGTCATCCTGTACAGCATGTCTTCAGCTCCGCGCAACCCTCCTTTCCGCGCCGGTAGGCTATCAAAAAGAACCTCGTACGCTTTGCCATACTGACGAACCTCATAGAGCACATCGGCTCCCTCCTCAGGCCGGAGGAGCTCGTCAAGAAACGCTATGCCGTCGCCGACAAGTCCGCATCCCCAGACGAGCTGGTCCCGGTCGAGCAGAAGGCCGTCAAGGAGGTCGTGAAGCTTGAACAAGACTGCGGTATCCACAGCATTACCAATGGCGAGTACAGCCGTCACCAATTCTGGGGTGTGAGTGTCGAAGGTGTCTAAGCGCTGAGTTGAGCTGATGCACGTCAGACCTTCTTCGAGACGTTGGAAGGTATGGAAGAAGTGAACATGCGCGAAGGCGGGTATGATCAGTCAATCTTCCGAGCATATGCTCCAGACGTGAGTTCTTTCTTCCGATTGTAGAGACAATGCGGCTGATCGCAGACTCGATTGCAGGTCAAGTCATTCATGTAAGTCATATCGATGGGTGTAGCGACACTTGTCAATCATGCTAAACACCATTCCAGGCATGCGAAGACCATTCCCAATTCGGTCACCGTTGCCACCGGCAAGATCAAGCATACCGGAAAGTCGAGCTTTCTGCCGGAGTTCGAGTACCTGAAGACACTGGTGCCGGAGAGTGAATGGAAGAACATCAAGGTAGGAAATGACTCAAGCCAAGCTGGACCTCTACTGAACCTCTCTCTTTCATGTCTAGCTTACCCTGACCTCGCCGTCATGGTATCACTTCCGTTACGGGCCGAAGAAGGCGTACGTAGACGGGGTGTACGAGAACGATGAGCAGTACTTCAAAGATGTTGCTGCTGCGTATCAAACGGAGTTGAAGATCCTCTACGATGCAGGCCTTCGAAACGGGCAGGTGGACGACCCGAACCTTGCATGTCAGCCTCTCCGCACCCCCGAGATACATGTACATGCGAGACCCTCGATTGACGGTTCTAGATTTCTGCTCAGAGGCCATGCTTGAAGGGTGGAAGAAGGACAAGGAAAATTTCCAGACTGCCGACGAGCAATTGGACGCCTACATCTCGTTCTACAACGATTGTCTCAAGGTAAAGCGACCGGAATCCAGACTTTCTCATTTGAGCGACCGTCTCGACCCTGGGGAGACCATCTCTAACAATTCACAATCAGCGACCCGTCGATTTCCACATGGGCATCCATCTCTGCCGAGGCAACTGTAAGTACTTCGATGATCATGACCCCTGACGACCATCCAAGACACTTGCTGACCTTGCCACCCATCGATCAAAGATCTTGAGGGCAGACACTTCTCCGAAGGCGCATACGATCGCATCGCCGCCAAGCTGTTCAACAACCTGAACGTCTCCACATACTACCTGGAGTACGACACGCCGCGAGCCGGAGGCTTTGAGCCGCTCAAGGACTTGCCAAAAGACAAGAACGTAGTCCTCGGGGTCGTCACTTCCAAATCCCCGAAGCTCGAGGACCAGAAGGAGATGGTCGAGCGCGTGTACAAGGCTGCAGACTATGTTGCCGAGGGCTCGGGGCAGAGCAGAGAGGAGGCCTTGCAGCGGCTGTGCGTCTCGCCGCAATGTGGGTTTGCGAGCCATGCCGAAGGCAACCCGTTGGGCTATGAGGTACAAACGTCAAGCCGTATCCTGATCAGAGTATAGAGCGCTAATCGCTTTCGCTTGCAGGATATGAAGAAGAAGCTGCAGTTAGTGCGTAGCATTGCTGACGAGGTCTGGCCCGGTCAGCCGTAGGGGAGTTTGCTTTGTGAGGTTGCGGTGCGAGTGATACCCAATGCTTCAACAGCGGCGGCGAGGAGCCGGAATGTGGAGAGTCAAAAGCACTTGTTAGGACATGTGTAGCTCAACCTCGTTGGATATGGTGTTCATAATGCATTGGACGCAGTCACATACTTCTGACGTCGCGTGCCAAAAGCTCCGTCACCGACAGCGATTAGCAATCGGTCAAACAGGAGACACCGGCCTCTCAGGTGACTGCTCGGAAGGGCTGTTGTTGCTGCTCTGTCGCCCAAATGTGGACCGCGAGTAGGCTTCCGGTGACAGCAAATGGTGACGAAACTCGCTCGGGGATATCGACGTATCCTCGCTCGATCGACTCTGCCGGCGATCGTTCCCGTACGCCGCGGGCGGTGTCTGCCCAAACGTGAACTCGTCCGCACTCGTAAAGCTGACGAGAGGTACGGCGCTGTTGGAGCTGTTCCTGCCGGGCACCAGTGGAGGGCGAGCAGAAGCATGTTGTGCGCTTCGTCTCCGGCTTTGGGTGGAGTGCTTTGTCCATCGCAGCCCAATCGGCCGTACCTCGTATGTCTTGCTGAAAATCCCGGCGGCCTTGAGGACGCTTACCGCGGAGCACTCGCACGCATGAGACAAGTCGTCGATGCGGTGCATCAGCCAGCGCAACGGATAGGTGATATGGCGAAAGCGCCGTACCTGCTGCAGCCCGTGCGCTGCATCCGTCGGGTCCGCGGTGCTAAGATGGCTTTGCATGCACCTATGTGAGTCGCGTGAGCTTCTAGCACATCAAAACAGAAAAACGACTAAGATACTCACCACTCCACGACGATGTAGGTCATCGCTATACTCATCACCGTGACCCCTAAGGTTGTGCCAGCAATCCAGAATCGCCTGATGTCCTTCGATGTGGCTACGTTCCTGAGACGATGTCAGAGAACGTTCTCAAAGAGTTTCATGACCGTCATGTACCACTCAGTTAGATCGATGTACCCGCCGCCTCCGGCCCAGAGGCTTGACATGCAATCGCAAGTATTGTCCGAGCCGAATGTCTGCGCAAGGATTCTATACAACAACCAGATTGTGTTGCCAATTTCCAACGGTCTGAAGAAGCAGTAGTCCCAGCGCTGCTGCACTCTGAGGGGGGTAAACCAATCTTCGAGACGTTTCCGTTCCCGCTTCAGAGCCTTAATGACCATGCTGGGTAACACGATAGAAATTATCGAAACGAAGACCGCGCCGCAGATTCCCGCCAGCCTTTGCAGACCAGTCGTGATACCCACCCATGCCGTCCGGAGCCGGTGTGAGCCAATGGTGGTGTTGAGCGTCGCTCGCCGCTGTAGCTGATGCCAGCCGTCCTTTTTAGCATCCATCCACCACCAGATGCCCATTTCCGTAATCAGGAGCACGGTGGCGGTAACGCCGAAGACTGTATAGCCTCCGCTTCGACAGCCTAGTCCGACTGTCGGCGTGAAGAAGGATAAGATCCAGGCGCCGGATGTCGTGGCTCCTACGCAGATGAACGCGGCCATCACCTGCACCAGCTCGCGGTAGTCAAACCATTCCAGCCCGCCGGAGGGTTTGCCCAGAACGAGATAGGTACGGGCTCGGCTTTCGTCCCTTAGCCAGTTACGACCCTCCGGAGCAATGTAGATCTCTTCGATATCACAAAGGATGGCATGGGCTGCCCCGTAGTGCCACTTGACCCGACCTTGGCCGGAGAAGTTCTCGAAGAAGTCCGCATCTCGAATGGCCTCACAATAGAGGCCGAGATCCTTGATGCGTCGCTCCATTTCTAATCGGTCGGCCACATCATCGATAGTGTTGATGAAGTCGGTGCGGATCTGATGATCCATAAGCGACTTCCTGACATGGTCGATCAGTCTGTTGAGCTTCTTGCGGATGTCGTCTGCAGACGCCGGGTTCCTGTCAACGATCGAGCAGAGTACCACAACGGGAAGCCACTGTTGATCGAGAAAACATTAGCCAGTTTCCTGTCGAGTAGCTCGAGGATGGAAACGTGCCGACAGCAGCAAGCCTAATGCGAGGTCATGCGCGACCGCATTCTCGCCCATGTAGCCGAAGGCGCTTTGGATGGATATTGCAAGAGCGAAGAGGAACCAGACGGTAGATATAAAGACCGGGACGACACCCTTGCGGCGGCTTTCACGCAATTGCTGGGCCAGCTCCTGGCGCATCACGTTCAGCTCGTCCGGGAGCTCACGGTTTTCGTCCGTGTTTGTTGGAGCGGAGACTTGTGATTGCTGGGCATGGCCACCTGTGTGACCACCTGAAGTCTGGACGACAGGCTGCTGATGCGGCAGTTCGTGCACAGCCCGCGCTCTCTTGAGCAGCTGAAGGTCTTTGCTAAAGAGCGCAACTCGTAGCAGTCCCTCCGCGGGCTTGGTATCGTTGCGATTAGTCGCTATGGCAGTGCGAGAAATACCGTACTGGTTCAGGCTGGCGAGTAGGTACAAACTGTCCCGGATGGAAGCAAAGTTACTGTCGCGAGAAACGTTGACGGTCTCGTACGGGCTCGCCATGTCGGAAATCAAAGCGCATTTTCCAGAGACCTTGATGTTCCAGAGAGTGTAGGCAAGCGATGATATTGGACTTCCTACCCATCGCGCAGTCGTGAAAACTGTCTTCCAGAAGGCTGCAAGCACGCATTAGTGGACTTCGAAGTGTTCGGCGTAGATCGTGAAGTACCATTAGACACGAAGGGCGCTTGTAGCAAGACGCCGATCACTGGCAAGACCCAGGTCGTGATTGTGCTGCTTGCCTGGTTCCAGTCATAGTACGCTGCACCATCACCGCAGAGTACCTTGCAACCAAGGGTGCTTATCTGACTGGATCGATTCTGAGGTATCAGGCGTACGGGGCCAGTCCAGCCATACGGTGAGTTCTGGATACTGGTGTTCAGTGGCAAATAGATGGCGGCACATTGACTGAAGTTAGTGTAGCCCATGGCGAGCTTCAGCGTCCCAGGGGAGTGCTAGCGTTGTCGCTCGACGTTCTGCGCATCGGGGATGGTGTTGCAAAGGATTCGCAAGCTGCATCCGGGGATCTTGTACTGCTTCGTGGTCGAGTATGACTGGATTCCGCGATGTCTTGCACGACGCTGGCGCCTATCTGCGTAGTCCGCATGCCCTCAAGGCGATCAGGCGATGTGGCGCCATAGCTGGAGCTGGAGTGGCCGACGGAAAACGGCAAGTCTCGCCCTGCCGTTTTCGCTTTCGGGAGAGCGACCAGCCATGTCCTCGACGCTCTATGGCGCACACACTATGGACCGCGCCAATTGCCAAGGGCGGCCCTGCGTACCTCCTGGGGTGTGCGGTGGTGTCTGCGGTCCAAGACATGCAGCAAGGATAGCCGAAGCATGCAAATGCTACGGCGCTACTGTACTACTAGCGCGGTACCGCCGCCACCACCACCACGACCATGCCGGTGAGCTTTCACAACAATCATGTTCGGGGCCCATCACGCCCGTCAGGAGACCTTGTGTTGTAGGGGATAGGTCCTACATACTTACCCTGCTCCCTGGTCAAGCTGCCAGCCGAGGCGAAAGTCAACCCCGCCGTCTAGTGTCCGCCCCGACCTGCACGAAATGGCTACCGAGCCGGTACTGGTAGTGGTCGAGACATCTGTATGGCAAGGTGATGTCCAACGACGCCGGTGTGAGTACTGTATACAGTGGTAAGGTACAGCCTTGCAGCGCGTGTACATGTAGTCCCCTCATGCTTACTGAGCACCCCGCGCTTCGCCTTCCCCTTTTAGCCAACCCGGCCGACATCATCGACCGCAGAATCCTTTTTCGCCAAAGCCTTAAAGATTTCTTCCCACTTCACCTCTTCTCCCCCACCTTGACAGCTACCTCCGAACGCAAGCAACGACGCACTTTCGCGAACGCTTGAACCACCCAGCAATGTCTGCCACCAAACAGCGGCCGTCTGTCGTCGACGGCGGCATCGCCCCCAGCAATGCCCTCCAATCGGACTTCAACGCCAACGACGACGGCGACAGCATGGACGCGGACGAGCGGTACTTGGTAAGGCTCAGCGAGAGCTAGGAGCATTGAAAGGGTCGAAGACGATGAACATCGAGTATATCCTGCAGCGCACTCAGTGAGTCAAGCAAGCATCAAGTGAAAAACAACGTCATGGCGCGCCGGTATCTGCGTCCTTCTACCCCATCCACCAACCCTCGCTTCGTGCGACGGGAGTGGATGCGGGGGAGGCGTGGGTTGAGATCAGACGGCATGAACTTGGGCATTCACATGCGCGAAAGGAGATGCTATGACCGTCAATCGATGCTCCCCTCCTCCCCTGTAGTAGCTGTATCACTGACCTTAGCCGAAGCGCGCATTGGGATATAAGCAGGTATGGTGTTATATCAGACCTGTAGTAAGATACTGGCCATGCTAACGCGCCGTAGTCCCTCCATCGACAGTGGAAGTTCTTCGAGAGCTTCGCTGCAAGTTTCGGTCCGTCTGACCTCCACCATCCAGCATTGCTATACGGTCACTAACAGCCGCAGCCGCTCTATACTCCGTCGGCGGCATTCGCACAACTTTTACCATCGGTGTTGGTGCTGGTGGGCCTGCCGCATACTGGTGGGTAGCGGGTGCATGAGAAGACTAACTATACTCGCTGACAGCGCGTAGGTCAAGCTATGTCATCACCTGCGTCTTCGTCTTCATCACCGCAGCCGTACTAGCAGAGGTGTGTTCTGCGCTCCCGGCCGCTGGATCGATCTACTTCTGGGCCGCAGAATCTGGCGGCCGCCGTTACGGAAGGCTGTTCGGCTTCATCGTCGCTTGGTGGAGCACTACTGCATGGACGACATTCGTGGCCAGCAACTGTCAAGCGGCAGCCAACTTCTTGCTCTCCGAGATCACCGTCTTCGGATTGAACTTCCCGACCGACCCAACCGACATCCGCTTCAGAGCCGTGCAATGGATCGTTTCGGAAGGCTTCTTATTCTTGGCGATCGGCATGAACTACATGGACCCCAAGACCTATAAGACAATCTTCCGTCTCGCAACTGGCATTATCCTGCTCGACTTCGTCCTTAATATGATATGGCTGCCTATCGCGGTGTCGAACTCCTACGGCTTCCATGACGCCAAATACGTCTTCACGCAGACGTACAATGAGACTGGTGCGCCGCCTGTCTGGAATTGGATGCTAAGCTTTTACGTCACGGCTGGTATCCTGGTCGGTTTCGAAGCCTCCGGGCACATCTCCGAAGAGACGCAGAACGCTAGTGTCGTCGCTGCACGGGGTATCTGGTGGTCTGCGGTCGCTTCCGCGCTCATCGGCTTTCCGCTGGTGATCCTTTTCCTCTTCTGTCTGCCGGATCTGGACACCCTCTACGGACTTGGCGCACCGCAGCCGTTCGTCGAGATCTACGCCATGACCTTAGGCAGAGGTGGACATGTCTTCATGAATGTCGTCTGCATCATAGGCTTGATCTTCAACACCACCGTCGCTGGTGTCGCCAGCTCACGCCTGATCTGGGCGGTAGCGCGAGACGGCGTATTGCCATTTTCGGGCTGGATCTCGAAAGTCTCGACCAAGAAGGAGCCGAAGAACGCGATCATCGTGATGCACGTTGTGGCATCCCTCCTGCTATGCACAATCTTGGCATCACCGGTCGCTTTCAGCTCCCTGGTCTCCGCGGCCGGTGTCCCTACTATCACTGCTTACGCTCTGATCGCTTTCGGACGATTCTTCCTCACCCCGAGGAAGTTCCAGCACTCGCCCTGGAGTCTGGGCAAGTGGACGCGGCCATTCACTCTTATCGCATTGGTGTGGAACCTGTACCTTGCGGCTGTGCTGTTCTCGCCGCTGTACTTCCCAGTGACTGGCTCGGTATGAAAGCCCTTCACACGAAGCAAGCGGTTAAATGCTGATATGTACTCTTTTTCCAGACCTTCAACTACTCACCAGTCATATTCGGCGCCATCACACTCTGTGGCTTGCTGACGTTCTGGCTCACGCCCGAAGACCAGTGGTTGCCTGCGGCCCGCTTGGGCAAGGTCCATCAGCTGGAAGCGGAGTACGAATGATCGTGCTCAGGAGTGCGATTACGTGTGGCCGCACAGATTGTACTCGGCACGCCAATCGGGCATGCAGAACCAGACTGGTTGAGGAGTATCGGGGACTGCGACGTACAACTCGGAAGGTAGTGGTACGCGAATATGGAGGACTGTCGGAGGGTCCTTCTGCACACAGACAGGTCGTTAGAGAAAGACTGTACACATGCCCTCTTGCCATTCGTCTAGTTTTTGATCTTTGCTGATCACGGCATTCGGCAACAACGAAATATCCACACTGTTGCTCTGTCAGGCTGCACGAGCCTACTTCGATCTGTTGCGAGCGACGGGAGGAAGGCCAGTCATGTTCATTGTCATTCTCGGCTTGGATGTGTATTGGCGTGAATGTACTCCACAACTCCGTACGGAATCTCGTCAGTATCTACAGTGTGTACACCGAGGGACCTTCGCTGAACGCCGTATCATTCTCCGTCATATGCATCATTCCACAGCATCCTTCAATTGTCCAGTCGTAGCGTCAAGATCAACAGCGTAACATACGCCGCCACACTCAGACTCGTCAAGACAATCACCATATTGCCACTCGTGCGAAACCTAAGGTGCAGTCCGATCAGCACTCACACACTCTCCCCACAACGTTGACATCACGGTTCTAACTTACCGCTTCCTACTCAACCCATCCTCCCCCACTTCACTGAAGAACTGCCGGTTCCCCTCCATGCGCCGGAAAGCACTCACGGCCAGGACTCCCGCGCCGTAGATGGCGAACAGGGCCCCGATGGAGTAGAACTCGGAGGTGAAGATTTTGAGGACGACGAGGGCGAATGAGAATTGGGAGAGGGAGGTGCGGATGTAGGCGCCTTCGAAGGTGCGTTGGGCGGCGCGGATCTCGACTAGTTCGGAGCTGGGTGGAAGTCAGGGGGAGTGGGAGCTTGTGGGCGGGCTCATGCTTACGGGGAGAGGATTACGGAGCGGGCGCGGTGGAGGCGGAGGCGGTAATGGGAGCCGGCGTTGCGTGTCTGTATCTGAGCTTAGTATGAAAGGTCGGGCGTTATGGCTATTAGACTTGAACGAGAAAGACAGTCGTGACTTCTGGATTGGGAAGGATGGTACGGTGGCGGACTACGCCGGAGGGTGTACCTACTTCGAACATCTTGTCAGACGGCTATGGCCAGCGCATCCTGTCGCCTCACTCTCCTTTCAGCGAGATGAGCAGACGGGGCAGAAGCGGATATATGATATGGATAGAAGGCGATCAATCAGGGCGAGAGATGGCGGAGACGTTCGAGGATGCCAAGCCTGCAGTTGTGAGCTGTAGCCTCGGATCTTCACTCCGACATCCAACGCTCGTTACTTCCGAGAAGACGGCATCCACACCTCCACGCTCCGAAGGCAAATGAGGGTGGCGGATGGGAGGATGCTCGCAAAGCAAGGTGTCGCCCTTAAAGCTTCCGACCCCTCCCGCGCAAGCCCCGCTCAACCCACCGCCGCGCGCCAGGGGTACTAGGTAGGGTCCCTACTGGTTGGGCAGGACCCCCCTGTTGCCTGCTCCTCCTCCCTTCATCAACGCGTCGCAGGCAGTCCCCCATCCCTTTCCTACCCTCTTCCGTTCCGTCTCTCACGTCGCCAAAGTTTTCACCATTCGGCGCTTCAGAGTCCAACACCTGTCGGTGGTCTTGGCCGGCGCACCTGCCGCGACAGCACTTGCTATCCGCTCACGCGAACGAGTGCAGAAAATCCTGGTCAGGAGCGGCACAACGCACCCAACAAACATGGACGGTCTCGAGGCCAATTCCGGCTTTACATCCGTCAACACACCCACCGCTCCTTCCGCCCCGGCTCCAGCACCAGCACCACCAACACCCGCATCAGCCGGCACGAAACGCAAACGCGACGCACAGCTGAAATTCTACGCCGTCCGCGTGGGCAAAGAGCCGGGCATCTACCACACCTGGCCCGAGTGCCTCGATCAAGTGCGCGGCTTCCCGAAGAGCATCTTCAAGAGCTTCCCCTCCTTGGCCGACGCCCAGGCTTTCATCGCGGGCGACGCAGACCTCACGAGTGGAGTGGGGGGCGGGGCCAGCAAAGTCGGCACGCCGCAGAAGTGGTATGGTGTCCAGAGCGGTAGAGTACCGGGGGTCTATACGAGCTGGCAGGACGTGTTGGATCAGATACGCGGGTGGAAGGGGCCAAAGCATAGAGGGTTCAAGACGCGGACTGAAGCGGAGCTGTTTGTGAAGGAGGGCGCACAGTATCACCAGGCGCACGTCACGAACGGTGACAGCGGCGCCATGGAAAGTATCGAGAGCATCACGGACATGCCCAGCAAGAAGAAAGCTAAGACTGCCGGAGGAGCCGCCATCAAACCCGACCCCGACCTCCACGAGCATATCGACTACCCGCCCGGCGAAGCTCCCCTCGACGGCGTGGAAGACGATTTTGACGCCACCATAATCCTCTCCCCGAAAACCCCAGGCACCTCCCTACGCTACAAGACTGATGCGGAACGCACTCGCACAACCTACACCGTCGCCCGCCCCGCCCGCCTCGCGCCCATCCGAATCTACACCGACGGCTCCTCGCTCTCCAACGGTCGCGCGGCAGCCATGGCTGGTGTGGGCGTGTACTTCGGACCCGGCGATACCCGGAATGTGAGCGAAGGCTTGCAGGGGACGAAACAGACGAACCAGCGCGCCGAGTTGACGGCTGTGTTGCGAGCGCTGGAGGTCTGTCCCAAGGACCGTAGAGTGGTGATTCTGACGGACTCGAGGTACGCGATCAACTGCTGCACCGAATGGTTCCAGAAGTGGAGAGCGAATGGGTGGGTGAATACTGCGGGCAAAGCGGTGGAGAATCGCGACTTGATCCAGAAACTCGTCGATAATCTGGAGGAGCGGTATCGCCTGAACGAGCACCGTCACGTCGAGTTCGACGAGGAGGACGATGGATTCGAGGCGGACGAGGGGTTCGAGGGCGAGGGCGATGGGGTTGCGCCGGGGAATTGTGGGGTAAAGGGGTGTTGGGAGCGGGGGCCCGCGGGCGTGAAGTTCGTGTGGGTAAAGGGACATGCGAAGGATCCCGGGAACGAGGCGGCGGATGGGTTGGCGACGGCGGGGGCGAGGGGGGCGAGGGACTTGGTTGAGGCGGGGAATAAGGATTTTTGAGGAAGGGAAGGATGAGACGGCAAGGATGAGACGGCAAGGAGTCTGTCTGCCTGCTCGTCTCTGGTACGGCCACTAGACGTGTTGTTCAGGCGAACCCATGTCTCGCTCTGGGTGTTCGCTAGCTGCTCAGGGCCAAGCGCTGTAAGTAGCCGTGAGTTCGCACGCCATCAGTCGATGGCACACCCGGCTCCCTAGTGAGCAACGGCTGTGCAAGAGCAAGGCAAACGCTTCGGCCTGTACGATATGGTATGACACTTCAGCGACGATGGCTCCCGCCTGCCTTACTAACGTTACATGTATCTAGGTTGACGGCACGACATTCGGTCCTCTCCTTGACATGTTGGAAGCATGAGGAGTAGATGTGTCGTCGAGGAGAGATTGAGAAAGGTCATGGACGCGGACGCGGCTGGTGTTGTTATGGGGCCGGCAGGAATAGGGCACCGGGAGGGAGCGCCACGGGAGTAGCCGAAGCGATGTGGCGCCTCGTGCCAAGGCTCGTTGCACCGAGCCGTCCATAACCGGGCAAGTCACTGTATGCTCGAGCGTTCAAGGTCGCGAGTTGCTAGGGCATCCACATGCATGTTGGACGGGCGGTCGTCGATTGCGCAAGGTAGATGCAATTTGGCTCTTCGTGGGAGTTTGCCGTCGATACTGAACCGCAAGTACATGTGGTGTTTCGGCGTGTCTGCCTCAGGTTGTCCAGGTCGAATGCGTGGTGGCGTCCGTGCTCGAACGGACCGGTTTGCGGGGAAAATGCAAGTCGAGGGTGCAGGTGGATCAGCAGCAGCCTAAGGACTCCGGTGCCCGTCGCGGAGCTCATCCCAGTCCTCCTCGCACCGCTCTCCTCTCCATCTTCTGAGCAGGTGGAGAAGTGAGCGCATCACAGCCGCTTCATGTTCCTGTCCAGGCGTAATCGCCCATTCTTTTAGAGGCTACAGCCAGCGTCCTCATCACTAGCTCAAGTGTCCAAAGCAGGTGCTCAAGACCTTGACCCCCACCACTCGACGAACCTTACTGTATCGCCGACTCGCACTCCCGCCATCCGCCTCCACGCGCGCACGGCTCCGCCAAGGCTATGCCACTATCTATCCTCTCTCTCCCAGCAGTAGAGCAGTAGTGGTCCTCGACATCCTTCACTCACATCATATCCCCTACCGCCCTCCTGTACAGATCGAGCATCTCGCCGAGCAAGAGATGCTGCAACGGAAAGGATAGGACCGCGGAGATCGTGCGCTCAGTCCTCACCACGCGGAACCGACACCTCGCGCACCACTCGCTTCACAGCCGCCGCACAGCGTTCGCTTCATAGCGCCACATAGCCATCGCGCAGTGCCACCAGAAAGAGCGCTGCCTGTATCAGTACCATACCACATCATATCCGCCATGGATCCTCGCGACTGGGAAGATCCGCTCTTCAATAACCCATCCTTCGACGAGTCCATGGGTGGGAGCTCGCCGTACAACAGCGCCTTCGACAACTACACCAACTTCGACTCCTATACCGACGACACCGGCGTCTCAATCCGCACCCTCTCCAAGTCCGGGCCCACCGCTGCCGGCGCACAGCAACATCAGCAGCAGCAACAGCAACCGCAACAGCAGCCTATGCAGAGCGTGCCCGCGGGCCCATCCACCGAAAGCTCCAGCCAAGACTCGGCCTCGGACACCTCGAGCAGACGCAAGAGAAAGGTCACCGAGTCGCCGGAGTCGGGAGAGTCGACTGAGAATGGTATGAAGAAAGAAGACTCCATGGAGGTCATGCAGGGCAACAAGCCGCAACAGTTCGACTTCATGCCGACGCGGCCTATGCACGACCTCTCACTCGAGCCGGACCACGCAATGATGAGTGCGCCCTTCGACTTTGGCAGCGCCGCCTCCAGTCCGGCGCGTGCGCGCGACTTCAACATCCCGATGCCGACCACCGCGCGGGCGTATATCCCTACAACTATGGCTCAATTTCACCAATCACCAGTGAGTCGCGGAGCTGAACAAAAGTGAGGATGTTGCTGACACATATGCCAGGTACAGACCATCAATCCCGGCATGTTCCAGATCGGTCGCGATGAGTCGCCTATTGCCAACATTCCCGGCAACGGCATATTCAACCAGCCTTCTCCAGGCGCCATATTTTCCACGCCGTCTTCAGACGGTAACGAGACATTCAGTGGTAACCAGATTTGGCACAACGGCATGGGTGCCACCGGTTCTTGGCCTAACCCTATGGACTTCGGCAGCCACTACACCCCACCGGCGGCTCTTGGGCTCACACCTTCTCCTCGTGTGAACGGCGCAACACCTGCGCGAGGCACTATTGGGCCGCTTGGTAGATCGCCGCTGCATATTGCTCCCATTTCGACCAAGTCTCGTGTGGAGACCCAAATCAACGTGATCATGACGCTGGAGAGACCTCCCGCCGGCATTGAGAACCTTCACCTACCACTCCATACGATCGCGAAGTCTAAGCTACTTGCTAAAGAAGACTACGACACGAGCAAGACGCTGGAGGTGCATACCATGCTTGTGTGCACTAGTGCCATGCATAACCCACAATTCAGAGACAAGGCGATGCAGCGTGCGGCTCAGCAGGGCATTGAGGACATTCAGGGACGTGCCGAGCTCTATCGCAAGCGACGTGCTGAGAACTCTCGTGATGCCAAGGACGAGGACAAGAATGATGGCAGGAACGCTGACGACGCTGACAAGCCTTGCAACGGTGGCGAGGTGAGGATCTGTAAGAATTGCATCGAACGCGAGCGAAAGCGGGCGGGACGTAAGAAGGTCAAGAAGGAGGAAGAGCAACAGCACTGGGAGCGCTACGAGTCGGAGCGCGTGGTCGTCTTCAACTCCAACGAGTACCTCGCTCTGAAACCGGTGGATCACGCCTCACAAGAGGCTGGCGCTGTCGATCAAGCATATACGCCGCCGGATGGCTCGCTCCAGGCCGTCGCTGCCATGCGCATTGCGTGCTACTGTCGGCATCAGCAGGAGAAAGAGGGCTTCCAGGTCATCTTCACGCTCAAAGACCAGCAGGGCAACGTCGTGGCGCAGCAAGTCTCCGACTCGATCCTGATCACGGACGATCACAAGACGCATCCACAGAGCTTTGATACCGCCATGTCGGGCGACACCTTCGCCTTCAACCCGGCCTTTGCACCTAACGGCGGCCTGCCATCTTCGCAATCGATGGTCAACCTCCAGATGCAGGGCATGCCGTCCTTTACGACCTCACGCTCGAATCCCAATCTGCAAGGCCTAGAATACGGCCGTCAGCACTACAACCCGCAAAGCCACATCCACCAGTTGTCGAACTCCGGCTATGCCTCGCACGCGACTTCGGCTACGATGACGCCGACGAGCCTGTCCCGACCCGGCTCGCCGACCAGTGCCGGTAACTCTGGGCCGAACAAGAAGCGCAAGTCTTCTAATTTCCACGGACGCGTGCCAAGCGGCCTGGTCATGACGCCGAGAGTGGACACCAGCCAACCGCCTTCGTCCAACATGCCCTCTGCATTGTCCGTGACATCACCTCTACCCTTCTCACCTACCGGCGATGGCTTCGCTCAGCATTCTTACATGGCGATCCCGAACGGGGCCCAGCAGTTCTTCGGCAGCGGACCACCAACGCCGAGCGAGAACCAACAGCCTCACTTCACCCAGGCGCACCTCGCGCACCTCGACCAGGCCATCACTCGCTCGCAGCACGACAACCATGCATACTTCTCCCATCCGTCTTCCGCCGTACCAAGTCGGTCATCTAGCCCGGTGCTCCAACAGAGTCGACCGAATATGGCAGCGTACGCTCGACATCCCATCCAGACCCCGACCAACACGATGCAGGCACGGCAGGCGCCCTATCAGCAGCACCACCAACAGCACCAGCACCACTCACAGCACCAGCACCCACAGTACCAGCAGCAGCAGCAGTCAGCGATCCCCCAACCATCGTCCAGTGACCCCGAGCCCGTCTCCGCTCCGGCCATCACCGAAATGACCGTCACCGAGGGCCCCGTCAGCGGCGGCACCAAAGTCGGCATCTTCGGCTACAACTTCGTCAACGGCATGACGGTCCTGTTCGGGGACAAGATCGCCGCGGCCACCTTTTACGGCCCCCAGGCTCTCTGCGCCACCGCGCCGCCTAGTCGGCCGGGAGGGGTGAATGTCACGCTTGTGCCGCCGCAGCAGCAGGGGGTGGGGGGTCAGGGGTTGGGGAGTCAGTACGTGCAGGCTACGGCCGAGAGGCGGATCTTCACGTATAGGGATCCGCGGGCTTTTGTGGAGATGATGGTGCGGGCGGCTGGGGGCCAGCAGTCGCAGCAGCAGGTGCAGCAGCAGCAGGTTGGAGGAGGAGGGGCGGAGCAAGTGCCGTATGCGCAGTATACGGCGGAGCAGATGGTGGGGCAGTGGGTGCAGCAGGGCGGAAATGCTGGTGCGGGGCCGAGGGGAGGGGGGCAGGGGTATTAGGAGCACCGGGGTTAGGGGTATCATCGAGCATGCGTGCTCGACGGGCTTTTGCGTTGTCAATCGTGACGGAGGAGGCAAGGGCGAGGGAATGGGGTAAAGGAGTAAAGGAGTACATACTGTATGGTACAGTACATGAACCCAGGCATGGTACATACTGTGCAGAATGGGAAAGAAAGAACACACTACGGACGAAGACGACGACGACGACGACGACGAAGACGATGGGATCATGAAAGCGGGCGGTGTTTCGGAGCCTTTGCTTTCTCTCTTCGGGGGTGGGGCGTAACGCCCTCTTGGATGATGGTTGTGGGTGGGATGGATGGATAGGCGGGGTGGTAGCTGGGATGGGATGGGTGGATGGGATGGGATGGATGATTGAGATGGATGGGTGGCTGTTCTCTTTAGCGCGGAGTTTTTGAGAATTACTACGCGAAAAACGGGTACGGGTACGGGTACGGTACGTGTATCTACCGTGCAGTACATGTACATGTGACCCGAGCACGAGCGAGGGAGGGGGTGGACGGAAAGAAAAGCCCCTTCGATTTTCTGGACCAGACTTACCGTTCATTATGTGGGTGTGTAAGCTGTGGCGACGGCGACGAAGGCGCAGAGGTCGGGGTTTCTCTCGTTGAGATGCTGATGAGTGCGAGCGTGAGTATGAGTATAAGAATGAATACGAGCACTAAATACGAGCACTAGGTACGTACGATACGAATCGCGCAGAAAGGAGAGAGAGAGAGAGGGAGAGAAGGAAGGTGTGTGTGTGTTGTGTGTTGTGTGTTGTGTGCTCTGTTGTGTATCTTTGGGCAGCAGGGAGACTGTACAAGTATTCATAGTCCGGCCTATAAGTAGACAGACGTCGTACGAGACAAGGCTTGATGACACACGCTTTTTCTTTGTGGATGGGGTGGGCGTGCGGTTGCACGATACTTCTTGCGGGCTGCTGTGCTCTGCTGTGCGTGAACGGTTGTTGTACGATCGGAGCGGATTTGGGGGGGGGGCGGGGGGGGGCGGGGGGACGGCTTGGGTGTGTAGGGATATATATGGCTACCTACGTACCCACGGTCCTTCCAGACTCGCTGACGGCAGAACTGGAGGCTGCATTCGCGTGAGGATGTTCAACAATAATGGTGTGGGCCGGTTGGAAGTGCCTCCCGCACTCCCGTTTGGGTATGAGTAGCTGCCAGCCATTTGGCCCCCAAGACCTGAGACCGGCTTTGGCGCCGAACCGTCGCGCATCTAAGGCGTTGTCTCCTCTCCTTTCCTTTCCAGCGACCTGCGTGCTGTACTGCATGCTGTACTGTACCGTAGACGCGCACACATACACGTGGCCGGGCATGCACTCTCCGGGCACGATACAGCACCTTTTTGCTGCCTGCAGTGAAAAGCCGGCTACATGGTAGCAATTAACAGCAGTCTCGACCGCCCACTCCCGCAACGACAAGAAGGTCTGCAACGTTTGGTTCATTATTGATGAATCACTCCGCCCGTATTGTCCTCCTCGGGGGTTTCCCACACACAGTCGCACAGGAATGATGAAGAAGAAAGTCTGGATGCGGTGGCGTTTTCTCTTTCTCTGCTCGCCTACCTGCACGCGCACCCCTCCCCCCCTGCTGCCGCTTCCTGCTGTGCGACATTGAGAGAGGCGAGCAGCAGTAGCTCTCGACCTCGTCAGGGCATTTAATGGATGGGGTGGGTCTGTACAGTCAGCAGGCTTTCCTTCCGTCTTCTCATTTGGAGAAAGGGTTGCTGTAGCCGAGCGGTGCTGGTGATAAGCTGGCTGGCTAGCTGGCTGCTGTTGTGGGGCCTTTTTCGCAAACGAGGAACATGGAAGCTACATGTAGGTACCGTTATCGGTACCGTACCATCCTCAAGCCGTAACCTGCCGTACCGTGGTTTGCTCCCGCGGATGCAAGCTGGGCCATCATCGATTCCTGGTTCTGACGAGAAGGTGAGACGATGTTTTTCAGAGGGGGGGGGGGGGGGTTTCGACGCGAGGTTTGAGGGTGTGCAACAGAGACTCCGCACTAGGTACTCGTTGGAAGCCCAAGCATGCAGTGCAACCGCTTTTTGACAGCTCCCGGGGGGTCTTGGCTGGTACAGTCTTGGGATCTTTTTTACGACGGTGCTCTCAATGGCTGGTGGACTGTCGGTAGAGATGGTGGCGAAGCTGGTGATGGAATTTGCTGGCACGGACTGCGGTTGATCGCATGGGTACGGGGGTGGTAAAAGGCGAGCAGCATCTGCAGCGACGTTGAGGAGACACGTGGTGGTGAGCTGAAGCGGTACCCGGCGCGCTTGGATGAAGAGTGCGGAGGCGAGTGTTACACAAGGCTAGGGTACATGTAGGCTGGGGAAAGGCACAGCGGAAAGGTCTCGACGTGGGCCCGCGCGCCAGAGTTGTGAGTGCCGCTGCAACAGCATGTCTCGCGAGCACAAAGAAAGGTGGAAGGGAAGTGGGGGAGGAGAGGCACGGCACGACAGACCAACAAGCCTCGGTCAGGCAGATGGTATCAATTCTCCGAGTGGCTGCCGAATGATCGGAGGCTTTGTTCGATACGGCACCCGCAAGCGTGGTAGCTACTGCGGGAGCTTGTGCAAGCGAGCTGGCGCTTTCCTGGTAGCGGACATGGAGGGAGCAGTGGGAATGAGGAAGGAGCTTCCCACATCATCATCACACCAGTCTTGCATGTCAGAAGCATGAAAGTACATGTACCTGTGTTGGCAAGAAGTCCGGAGCGCTCTGGCTTGCTTTCGTACAAGGCCGTGCGCTTGGCAAGCCATGAACCGGATCTGAAGTCGGGACACGCAAGATTTATTAGATGGAAAGGAATAATGAAGGTACGGATATACGAGGAACGAACAAGGGTGTGTGAAGTTTTTACTCTTTTGTCGACCGTTACGCTAAACGGGGTGCGAGCGGAACGTCCCAGACTCCCCCCTCCCCACGGGCTTCGCTGTCTTCCCGACGGCTTTGCTTAATAATAATGCTCCTCTCCTCGCTCTCGAGAGACAGCGTCAATGGAGAGACATGACTATTGCCGCAGCGTGTGGTGAACATGGCCTGCGCATACGACAGCTCTTGTATATACACCACGACGAGCCGGGCAATCCATGTAACATCTACCTGTACTTTTCCGCTTCGCAGTTTGCACGAAGTTAGCGTGCTCGGCTGCAAAGCGTGCTAACTCGGTCCAGCCTAGCGGGTGAGTGGCGTATCGGCGGGAGACCGATAGCCCGGGGTCGCGCGCCAGGAGTTGCATGTGCAGCCCAATCGTCGCCTTTGCCGCGCCCGCGCCCACGCTGCCTTCCACCTCTTGTCCTCCTCTTCCTCCTCCTGCGTCCGCCGCCGTTGCTGTTGCTGCTGCTGCTGCTGCTGCCGCCGCGCTCCTCGCCCTCGGGTGTCTCACTCCCTCTCGCAGGCTCCTCCAACGGGTTCATCTATCTTACCGACAGCGACGGCGCAACAGACGGCGCAGATCTGACTTCGCAACGTCCCGTCTGGTCAGCGCCCGTTTCGTCCAGACAGCTCGGGTTGGCCTGAAAGCTTGTTGCTTTCCACCGCCCACGACCGGCGCCGCTACGACAAGCAACACTATCTACTTCTACCCGAGTCGACGTTCCTGCACCCTACGACAGCAAGAGTGTGTACGGCGGCAATCGTGCCGGCGACTCGGAATTCCAGTCGCATCTTTCGCATTCCTGGTGAGTGCCCGCCCTTACTTCGCGCATCCATCGCTCCTTCCCATGCCCGCCGTCTCGGAACCTTTCAGCGCATACTTCGACCCAGGGCCACCACGCTGGGTTTACCCGAGGAACAAAACCACCACCGCCACGGACAGAAGACTTCAATTCTTACGTCCGCCACCCGTGTCGCCAACCCATTGGGAACCACAGCCAGCTCGCGCTCAGGCACTGATTGGCGCGAGTGGTAGCGTATGCTGACTGCGAGGGTAGTTCCGAGGCAATCGACACGCGGCATTACCATCTTCTGCCTTCACTGCAATGGATCAACCCCGGGTTATACCCGTGGATAATGAAAATGAGAGCTCGGCGACGAGGATGACCAAGGACGGCAAGCTGCTCACCTATCATCTGAAGGTCCTGCAACAGCCCGTACGTGCCAGAGCTTGCGGCGCCGGTGCGAAGTGTAGGTCTTTGCCAGTGCATGGTTCCTCTATAGTCAATACTGACGCCGTCCAGCATCCGCGGACAGACGTCCGGTGGATCCGCCACCAATCGTCGAGCTCAAGATCTTCGATGGCGAGAATTCAAAGACCGATATTACCTTCAGCATGAATGCGAACTACTTCTTGTTCGCGACCTTGGCGCCAGCTCGCCCCATGGCACACGGCCGGGTCGCAGAGAACAAGCAGCAGCTTACCGTGCTCACCGGTACCCCGGTCGCTGGCATGGTGTACTTGGACCGACCAGAACCCGCAGGCTACTTTATCTTTCCCGACCTCTCCGTCCGGCACGAGGGCAAGTACAGGCTTGGCTTCAGCCTGTATGAGGAGTCGAAGGATGTGAAGTTTGATGACAGCAGTGACGGCGCCCCCCGATCTGCGTCGCCCGGAGACCCATGTGTGATACATCGCCTGGAGGTCAAGTCAGAACCTTTCACGGTATACAGCGCCAAGAAGTTCCCGGCTCTCACCGAGAGCACTACGCTCAGCCGAACGGTGGCCGAGCAAGGGTGTCGCGTTCGGATCAGACGTGACGTGAGGATGCGTCGTCGGGATACCAAGTCGGGCAAGGACTGGGACGACTACGAGGACGACACCGCCCAAGCTCGTTCGAGAATGTCTGCTACACCTGACCCGTCAGCATACCCGACGCTACCTACGCCTCACGGCTACGTGACCGTCCACGGTCGTCCACGGTCCGCCAGCGATGCGAGTCGGCACTCTCTGGTCAACCCAGTCTCTCGCCGTCCGTCGTTGCAAGAGCTCAATCAAAGCTACAGTCAGCCGTTCGGCTCGGGACCGCACACGCCTCAGAGTGGATACGTCCAGGCATCCCCGTACGGACCGTCGCCGAGCCAACAGCATCAGCAGCCACCTCTCATGCAACAGCCGCCAATGCAGCCCCCGCCACCTCAGTATCCTCAGCAACATGCGCCTCCCCCGATGCCGGCACCAACATCATCTCAGCAAGGCTACTACGGCTACGGGCCACCTGCGGCTACAGTAGCTCACCCGCAGTATGCTGCGCCGCCTACATACGAGACCGGCGGACGCATGAGCTTGGATGATTCTTTGCACATGCCAGCGGACCATCGCCGTTCTTCCGCACACTACGTCCCTCTTCCGCCAGCATATCCTACCACTTACGCCCCGCAGCCGCCATCGCAGTATCCCCCGCATATGGGCACCCAGCAAGCGTATCAGTCCCTACCTCCGCAGCCCAACTACGCCCACCAACCCTCCTACGGCTCGCAGGACACTTTCCTTCCCCGAACACCTCTCCCCCAACCAGTGCAGCCCCCGCTGCGATCCGACGCCACAACATTACCTCGCCCCTCCTACGAGCCAAACACCTCCTTACCTCCCCTCCGCATACCCACCGACCTCTCCGGGCCCATCGAGCCCTCCCCCGCCCGCACCCTCCCATCAGAAACCTACTACCCCTCCACCTCCACCCCAACCTCCGCCCCGGACACCCGCAAACGCCAACACGGCGCCGTCTTCCGCGAGCCCGAGCAATACGGCCCCCTGCGCCAGGGCGCTCGCCCGAGAGACACGACAACGACGACGACGTACGGTAGTTACTCGAGCGGCACTTACTCGAGCGGTGGCGTCGGCGGCGGCGGCGGCGGCGGCGAGACGATCGAGGCGGGGGATGACGCGGATGAAGTGCATAGTGCTGGGGACCGCTACGACCCGTCGAGGCATATGCGGTACCGGCGGGCGCATGGGGGGTATGCGCAGCGGGAATTGCCGCCGCATAGTGATGAGCAGGCTTGAAAAATCGAGCGTGCACGGGGCCGGGATGGGATGGGATGGGATGGGATGGGATGGTTTCTGGAATTGTCTTTGGACGGTGGGGATTTCTTTTCTTTGCATTCCGCTGCTTGAGCGAGGCGGTGCCATTTTCTTTTTTTACTGGGGGCTAGCAAGGCGTTTGTCGGTGCGCTCGGTCGCTCTACGGAAGCAATCACAGAGGGTCATATGGTTCTCGGATTGGTTTCGGCAATTTCCCCGGTTCTGTCGGAGCTGGCTGGTATGGGCCGTGATCTGATTGAGCGTAATATACGGAGGGGGGTGATTTCAACGAACGGATGGAGCTCGAGAGAACGGCGGGGGGGAGGGGATCGAGTTTCTTCGAGCGATGGATGGGATGGGATGGGATGGGATGTCTCGTCATATGATTCGGCTATCTACGTTTTGATGATTTTGGAAGGGGGGGGGTGGGAGATGGTTTTCTTTCTCCGGTAGATTGTTGGTCGGATAGATGCGAGGTACAACCTGAAGCATGTCATTTTACCTGATCTCATGGGTCTTTACCTTTTTCTTGCGAGAATGGCAGACTGGATGCTTAGAACTAAGTACGAGAGACCCGAGTTGTGTTTGTGAGTAGGAAGGTTCGCGGGTACATGTACTGGTACGAGCGCCGGGTAGCGTCATCCGCCAAGTAGTTGAGGATGAGCTCCAGTCTACTATCAAGGTTCGACATAGCTACATGTAGCTAAAGGTATGATGCCCGCGGAGCACCTCACTACTGACAGAGTAATGCCGCCTCGGTCAACGTGAGCATACCGTCATAACCGCCCAAAATCTGGTACATGATACACGAATGTAGTCTACTTCGAGTAGGATCAAGAACAGAAAACCAACCTCATCCCTTCCCAACTGAATCCTTCCCATACATACACCAAACAAAAACAAAAGCAAAAGCAAAAAGGACACACACACAAAATGTCCACCTCCAACCCAGCCCCCGGCGTCGGCGGAACAGCCAAAGACGGCGGTCTCTCCACCGCCGCCACTGTAGCGGATGGCGGGCCCAGTGGTGATGGTGGAGGGGAGAAGGACTCCCAGTACTTGCCTCCGGGCACGGAGTCGGTGGAGAAACCGTGTGTTGCCCTCCACCTTGCACGATGGTGTGCGATAGTTTGTCATTAGAGCAGGTCGCTGATTTTCTCTCTCTTTCCTGGTATAGGTACTCGAAGAGCGAGGCGAATGCCAAGACGAGTAATCCCGCACCGGGGGTTGGTGGGACTTCGTACGTAGACATTCACCGCGCAGTGAGGTCCGGTTCTCTTTTTGAGCTAATTGCGTTGTAGGCAGGACGGTGGGCTCAGCACGGCGGCTACCGTGAGCGATGGCGGTCCTAGCGAGCAGGCCGAGGACCCGGATTATAAGCCGTAGGCTTCGTCCAGGAAATGGGGAGGGAAGTGGTTGTGGTGCAGCGGTGAGCTTGGGGTGGGACGCTCGGGTTTGATGGAGCTTGTGGTCCAGATGAGTATTTGCATCTTAGCATTATATGGCCAACCACAATCCGAGGCCGTTGGCATCGGTTCCGCATCTGTCGTGTGTTGGTTCCTGGACATTTATCTCTCCAGTGTTCGCTCGCATGTCCACTCTCGAGCGAATTGATCGAAGGGCAGAGCCCGAGTGCCTTTGTCGTTGTTTCGCTCCTAAAGCCCTGCACGCTTCTCTGTGAGACCGTGGATGGGTTGAGGTGTTGTCCTTCGAAACATCTCAACTTCATGTCGGTCTGCTGCTTAACCCGTCGTGTTGAGGGAAACAGGCGCAAGAGTGCCAACTCGGGTATGTACGAGCCTTGTCAATGGCATGGCGTTACTATGCACGCTCATGCGGTGACCTGCGGCCCGTGCTAATCGGCAGGATGATGTCGTTCGTGACTGAGCCGGCCTTGCTCCCGGATGACTGTTGGTGAGGCCCACGTCATGCGAGACGGCGAGTACATTGGAGGACATTTTCCGGCGTCGTTCCTTCGGTCGATGCTCTCGAGGAATGACAACGTGGTTTGGAACGCTGGTCCAACGACGGCTTGTGTGTAAGCTGAAGGTCTCTAGTGATCTCAGATCACAGTCGCACACCCTCTTTGGCGTATTCAGGCGGTAGCGGCTCGAACGACTGGTCGCCTCGGTGAGCGGGCGGAGAACAACAAGTATGGTCCTCACTGGCGAGTCCACCTCCGATGTTGGTCTCGTTCAATCCTGTGTCGTACACCCTTCGTCTTCCGTTGATTTGAGGTAGTGTTGCAAGAGTGACGTTGAGCTCCTTCCGCACTCGGGGCGTCGCCACTTCAACCCGCCTTCCGCCCCGGCAGCCTTGGTATAGCCGGCATCTTGACATCTCGGCTCACTTTCTGCACCTGTGCCACAGCATCTCCGAGCAGGACCCTCACCGCCCCCTCCAGCCTTCTATCATTCTTCCGCCTCATGTACAAGATCACGATCCAGAGGAGTGCGGCGTCTGCGACGACTAATTGAACAGCCCACCAGCCGACGCGTAACACCCAGCCGATGAAACTATGCCTCCGTTGGTGAGCGACGAAGCGCCGTAATTCGAGCTGCTCACGAAGCGCGGCAATCTCGGTCGTAAGCTTGATAAGGGTGGACTCGATGCGCTTCCGCCACCGGGCGTCACCTTGACCGGTCTGTCGAGGCTGGGAGATCACCGCATAGCTCGCATCTTGCGCGCCGTCTTCAGGCTTGATCTGGGGCTCCACGCCACCTAGATCCCCAGCATCAACGAGCGATACCCGGGCGTCGACAAACTCCTCTTGCTCCTCCATGGCTTCCTCTTCATCCGCCTGCGACACCGGACTCAGCACCCTCAGCTGCCCGCCCTCTCGCCCGCCACCTTTCATGGCAGGAGGACCTTCCATAGCCGCAGCCGACGAGCTGATACCGCCGCCGTTGCCCGAACTACTAATATACCCGCTCCGCTCCAGGTTTTGCAACGGACTGCTCCGCTCACTGTCCCCAGAGTGCTGACTATTGCTCTTAATCTGATCCCACACGAACTCCAGCTCCTCCACGAGCTCCCGCGCCTCGTCAGTACCCGAAGCATACTCATGCATGGTCTGGATGAGTTTCTCAATATACCGCCTCTTAGCCTCAGTCCTACTGAGCCCCTCATTGCTTTTCCAGGCGTCCCATTTCTCTTGCTCTTTGCTCAATGCATCGGCAGATAGATTCGCGTACGCTTGTTCGGGGGAGGTCGGTCGATTGGACAGCATGACCACGTCGCCTTCCATGGATTGCTTGTATAAGCCGTAGAGGGCGAGTCGATCGGTAGCAGGCGGCTTCGTGGAGCCCGGTCGGATCTTGTTCACTGTGTTGAGGGCATGGCCGAACACGCGGTCTGAATCGAGGTGGTCAGACACTGCGACGTGCGAAGGGATTGCTCTATACGGAGTCATGCCTACCTACAGAGTCCGGACCCATCGCCTCAGTGTATCGTGTGCTTCTCGGCCAAGGGCGGCCGGTTGATGAACGTTATGCTTGTGATGCTTCTACCGTTCCGTTCGTCAAGCATCGCTCATATCTCATTCCTCACGGATCGTTAAACCTGGCATAAGGAAGCAACAACGTCAAACGAGACGAAGAAGGAAATCTGATGTCGCGTGTGCAAAGGCGGAGTCGACAGCTCCATGATGGGCATCCGCATGTGAGGATCGCCGCCAGCAGTCCAGAGCGCAAACGGCCTCGGCTTGTGAACGCATTTGCCGATCCAAAAACGATGGCTTCCACGTGAATGAACATGAACGGTATCCAATTGTGTAGAACACTGCTGCGGAATCACATCTAGAGTCTAGTGTCTATACTACGCTCAGCAACGCCTCACCATCGGGTATCATATTCATACCAAATTACGCCTCTGCTCCCGAATAACACGCATCCGCACCAAAGGACAGACCACAGCACCACCTCATTGATCTTCCTGCTTCCCCTTGTCAATGGCCTCCCTCCACGCACCACCATACTCCGCCGTGAACCACGTCGCCACCGTCGCCGCAATCAAGAAAGCCGCACTGATGGTACTGAACCAGCCCACCCCGATCCTCTCGATAACAGGCAGACAAGCCGCCGAGCCCGCAGCAGCGAAGACATAGCGGATGACATAGTTGCCTGCGACCACCTCCGAGCTCCTCTTTTGCGAGACATCCAGGCAGTACGTGTTCAAGCTCGGGAAGCAAAACAACTGCGCCACACCCTGGATGAACATAACGATCACCGGGAGCGGGACGCCGCCGACTTCTTTCTCAATGGACCAGCCGTAGATGATCATGCAGGCTGGGAGTACGACGCCCATCGCGACGATGCACGAGCGCAGCCGATCCTCCGGTACCCGATGGCCGCGTTTCTTGATCCACTTCTTCACCACGCGGTCCGCCCATCTCCCGCCGAAGAAGGTGCCAACTAGGTATCCGCAGCCCGGCGCGATGTAGAAGAGCCCGGACTGAAGGGGCGAGGAGAGGCCGAAGCGCGGATTGAGCACGTAGCGGATGGGTGTGAGCAGACTGTACATGTTCCACACCAGACTACTACTCGCTACACCGGCGATGAGTAGGTTCGGGTAGCGGAACAGCACGATGACCCGCCAAGGGTTGATCCAGGACCAGAGCTTACGTGCTTGCTGTTTCCGAGGCAGGCCCGCGAGGTCCGCTTTCCGAGCATGATGGATGGTCTCCGGGACGAGGAAGATGACTGCTACCGATGAGGCGGCAGCAAGGGCCGTTTGCAGCCAGAAGATGTTGCGCCAAGAGGCGAAAGTGACGATGATGCCGCCGATGAAACTGCATAATGTCAGCGCCATCGCCTACGATATACAGCGATTCGCCCAAGGGACTTACGGTCCCAATGCAGGTCCGATTAGCGTCCCACTCAAGAACCACCCGTAAGCCGTGCCCCTCTCGACTGGTCTGTAAATGTCTCCAATGACCGTTGCTCCAACCGAGAGGAACGTCGTCCCTTGAAACGCGGTCAACATCCGGAAGACGAAATAAGCCGGTAGAGTCGGCGCGGCAGCAGACCCAGCAGAGAAGGCCGTAAACGTCACGGCAGCGATCGCTAGAGGCCACTTGCGGCCATACGTCTGAGCTAACGGTCCCCAGAATAGTGGCGACAGGCCCATGAACACCATATACAGCGCGTTCGAGATATTGAAGATAGCACCCGTCGTATGAAACGTAGCCACTACCTCCGGAGCCGCAGCGAGAATACTGGTACTGCTGATGGGCGCCAGAAAAGAGCAGCACGACAGCACGCAAACGACGGCGATCTTACGGCGCGGCGACAAGCGGTCGTAGATCTCGTCGCCGTGCTCGTGGTGCTCGTTCTGGTGGATGACGGGGGCGTCATGGGTCGAGACGTGGGAGCGGACATGGTGCAGATTCGGGCGTTGATCTTCCAGGTCTAAGTCTTCTTCTTCTTCTGCGTAGCCGGCTGAGTGCTTCTCGTGGGACTCTTCGGGTTCGCGGGTCCCGTCGTCTCGGAGTATGGGTACCGGTAGTGGGTCCTCGGCGGGCTCCAAAGCATGGCGAGCGTGCTTTTCTTCCGACATCTTTGTTGAGGCCAGGCGAGTATCATTGGTTTTCGGTAGTGATGCGAGCTCGGCTTCCAAAGATTGCAGCCCAGAGTGGCGAGAAAAGGAGAATCTGTTCCTCAAGTCTTTCGAGAGGTGAGAGGTTTGTGGATGAGAGGAATTTTGTGAGGCAGGCAAGGTCGACGGGCTATGACCTGATACATATCGGCCCTCCCGTCCTGCCTGTGGTAGTCACACTAGTCACACTTCAAGTTATGAAGTTCTTAGTGGAAATTCATGGGTGCAGCCGATCTCGGCTTGAAGTTGTGGTGAGAGAGAAAGTGACGGAGGGAAAAGGCGGAGGTTAGCGGATTTGGCGGAAAAGACAGCGGAGAAGTCGAGCTCAGCTTTCGACGTCGCGAGTGTATACTAATAAAGATATGACCGACCGCTTTCTCTGTGCTGTCAGATGTTGGGGGTACTGGTCTTTGAAGGTGACCCACAGTGGACTAGACATCGAACGTCGCAGCGTTAGGTTGCTCTTGCGAGGCGGAGAGGCCGGCAACTTGCATTGATGTATCTACATTGACCATCGGATTCGCACATATGTGGTCAGTAAATCGCATGAGAGGGCGGGACATTTCATTTGCTTTTCGAGACTCCAGCCAGCACAACTGATGCGGCACGCCCCCACCCATATTGCCACGCTATGCCTTTGAGTCCGACCCTGAATTCTTTCATACACTCATCGTCTCATTGCATCGTCTCTCCCGAGCCTTGCGGCTCCACTATCTTCATCAGATCCTGATACCTCCAATCATCCACCACCGTCTCCCAATCATCCCGCAGCAACCCGTACGTCTCATCGTCGTACATCTCCGGTTTCCGCGGGTTCAGCGCCCAATAACCCCAATCGGCATCAGATTCCCGCAGGTACTGCATGAGGTTGTCCCAGTAATGGTGATCGCGGCCGTCACCCTTGTGCGGACTGCCGAACTCGCCCAGCCAGACTGGGGCAATGTTGCCTCGCAGAAGGTAGCCCCAGTTTCGCTCCATATCCAATGCGAAGGACGGGTAGGGCCGGGAATGGTAGGGTGAGAGAGCGCCCCAGCCGGACCATTGGTATACGTGACTGCTGTAGACCACTCGATCCGGTACCGAGAGCTTCACTGGACGGGTCCGAGCACCGGAGCAGTCGTTGGCGGAGGAAGTACCCTCAATGAACATGAGCCATTTAGGCTGCATTTTGAGTAAAGCTTCGCTGGCCTGTTCTGCGGCAGTCGCCCACATGTTCCAGGTCATTGTGCCCCAAATCCCACGAGGCTCGTTACGTAGGTCTGCTCCGATGACCAGCGGATTGTCGATGTGAGGCTCCATGATGGTTTTCCAGTGGTCGATCCAGGTCTCGGTCGATTGCCGCACCTTACAGAGAGAGCCATATTGCGTGTTCTTCCAAGAAGCGTCACATAGATTCTTACCATCACACCAATGCGCGTTCGTGATGTGATTGTTGGGGATGACGGCGATGCCCGCGTCGGTCATGGCCTCGACGCATGCTTTGTAGACATCCAATGCACGTGGGCCGGCGGGCTCGCCATCGGACCTCGAGGAAGCATTCGCCTTCAGGTTGTAGTCGTCCAGCAAGTCCAGGTTGGCCGAGATGACCTCGGGGGGTATTATCGGATTGTCAATCACCATCTGGTCCGAATAGGGGAAGCGGACGCTGTTGAATCCCATGCGCAGTATAGTAGCTGCGAGCTCGGTGCGGTGGCGGCGGTCCAGTCCGCCAGGTACGAAGTGGACGTCGCTTGCGCCATACCAGTTGATCGAGGCGAGTTTGAATCGCTTGCCGTTGGCATCGACAATATGTCGGCCTGCCGTTTGGAATGGTGGCGTATGTTCCCGTTCTGGTGGAGAGTGTTGGGCCTCGTTGCTCAGATCACTCAGAACATCCTGCTGTCTCCGCCGGACTTGACCTGAAGGTACACTAGATAAGCCAGTGCAGATTGCCGCCACCACCAGCACGCCTGTTAAGAGAAATAATGGGGTGCGACGGATCATGACTGCCGACCGGCGGTATGAAGTTCATGGCTCCCTGTCGCGAAGGCAATGCAGGAGTACGCCGAAGCGGACCAGAACTCATAGATGAGGCCATCCGGGCTCTCACAGTGATGAGGAATGCGTGAGCATGCGGTGTGAATGCTAGACCCGTGCACTTCCGCTCCGGATGGGCGCGCTTAGTATAACACAGCGCAGCTGACAATATTGGCGAAACAAAGGGCCAATGCATAGCGCCTCGGGGGTCGTGTGCTTACCTGGATTCCGAACCATATTGCTATTTCCGCTGACGATGCTCCGGCGATGGTCGAGAGTGGTGCTTGAGCAGGTGAGGTGGACATGAACGTGAAGTCAAGAGGACCAGCACACTTTGGCCAAACGCAGAATAATGATGACGGTCTAGCGTGCCTCCTACAAAGGATTGACGGTCATCAGCCTTTGCTGTATGGAGGCGGTGGCGACACCTGAGGCACGTCTAATACGGGTCGCGACCGGCTCCGAAGAGCCGAGGTCTACCCGTGTATGAAGGACTGGAGATCACTCGTTTCCGCCTTCCGACAGGGCTGATGGTGCATGACTACTACATACCAACTACTACTACCACGCACACCTACTGACTTCCAGGTTACCCTTGGCAGAGCGAAGTTGGCCACTGACGCGAGTGCGAGGAAAGTTACCGTAGATTGACTGCAGAGCACGATATGTAGTCGCCAATGTCGCCTCAGGTTGTCCCGTGTCATACCATCCGGGAAAGCCATGCTACCGCCCTAAGCCCAGATACCCCAACGACCATCTTTCAGCCTCAGGACCTACATCGGCAGAGCCTACCGCCGCCGCCTGGACTTCGGCAGTGACTGCCAGTCGCGAAGCCGCGACACCCACACCTAGCTCGTCATCCATCGCGCAACGCCCATCATGTTTCGAACCTCTAGCCTCGTCTTGGGGCAAGACAGTGGCCCAGGCGGTGCTGGAGAGGTAACCGGATGCTGAGTGCCGTCGGAGTCCGGCGCCTCTCTCTCCCCAGAGGTTCTGCCTCGCCTCCCTGAGAAGAACAAGGCACTTGCCATTCTTCACTGGCATTGAAATATGGTCTCCACTTGCAACGGCGGACAGCATGCTCTTGAAATACGCCTTCAATACGGAACCCAGTAACGGCCCATAGACGAGGCACCTCAATGACGTTCAACCTGATCGTTGGAGCCAACCATTCACTGGCGATGGGTCGTAGTGCTATGCGCCTTTTTCCGGACTGGGTCGCCTGCAACGATCTTCTTGACGTCCGACGGGAGTCTTCGGCATCAAGTTGGCCGAGAGTGCTCGCTCTTGCCGCTCTTCTCGCTCCCAATCGATGCTCTTTCGCTATGATCTGGTTTGTTCACCGCGTGTTCCTCGCCGACATCCCCAGTTTTCTTTGCAGCATCCCGCCCTCCTTCAGACTCCGGAACGCCAGCCTTCTCAACATCCTCAATCGAACGTCGGGGCGTCCCATCACCCTCCGCATGCGGCGTCGCCACCTCTATATCCTCCTTTCTCTGCAAGCCATGATCCTTGATGAAAGCGGACAATATAAAGCAAATGCCCACCAGCGGGACACACCAGATAAACACCGCTCGACTTGCAGCCGCATATGCGCTCTTAATCGCAACTTGGTCCGCGGGAGAGTAGACGGACAAGTCTGGGGCGGCGAAGGTGCTGTTGGCCACTGAAGCTAGCCTCGGCGGGAGGGAGCTCTTCAGTACGTTTGCGAGGATGGCGGATGATACTGCGAGGCCGACCGCTCCGCCGGAACTGCGCAAGAAATTTCGATTCGATGTAACGACGGCTCTTTGTGCCTTCGGACAGTGAGCCTGGAGAGCGACTAGTGTCTGGAATCGTCGAGGTCGATGTTAGCGATGGACTCAAACGACCAACAAGAAGTTTTGAAATATCGCACTCACCGGCTGGAACACGCAACCGGTTCCAAGTCCCATGATAACAAGAAAGAGCGCTATGAAGCCGAAGCTGATGGTTTCATCGGCCATCACCAGAAGGCCAGCGCCAAGGGTCCACGCGCCAAAGCCAACCCAGATAATTTCTCCGTAGCGGTTATATCTCGACACGTAAAGTCCGGCCAAGGTCGAGAACGTAGACTGTGAGATGACCAGTGGAAGCAACAACGCCGCTGATACCAAAGGGCTCTTGCCGCGTACGTTCTGGTAGTACAGCGGCATGAAGTAGAGGTAGCCGTAGTACGAGGCGCCGAGCAGGAAGCTCTGAGCCAGCATGGCCGCCACGGAGGCCTTCTTGAACATACTCAAAGGCACCATGGGAAGCCTTGCCCACTTCCACTCGGCCAGGAGGAAGGCGAATAGGCATATGGCACCCACAACGAACATTGCGATGACCTCGGGTGAGTTCCATGGCGTGCCTGCGTGTCCGCCCGAGGAGATCGGGATCAGTAGCAGGATGACGGCTGCGGCACCGAAGAACAGTCCAAGAAAATCGATCTTTGCAACGATCTCCTTCAGATTCAGCTTAGGCATGTTCGAGGGTAAGTACAGTTGGCTGGCGACCACTGTAAGCATGATCAGGGGAGCCAGTAAATAGAAGAGGCCTCTCCAGGTGGTATGTAGCGCAAAGCCAGAGGCGATCAGCGGTCCAAGAGCGTTGCCCAAGCCTACCATGGCACCTAGAATGCCTTGGTACTTGCCTCGCTCCTGGAGTGTTACGATATCGCTAACGATCATCATCGTCAAGCTTGTAATGCCGCCGTTTGCTACCCCGGCGAGACCGCGGAAGATGTAGAGCATTGTCGCGTTGACCGAGAGACTGCAGGCGAGATCACTCAGCGACAGCAAGACAAGTGCCGAGACCAGGACGCTCTTCCGGCCGAAAAGGTCACTCAGACGCCCGTATAGGACTTGAAAGACCGTGTTCGCAATCAGAGCAGATGTTCCGGCCCAGGAGATCGATGAGGTTGCATTGAGGTCTCGAGCGATGTCCGGCAGAAGCACGCCGATACCGTTCTGGTCGATGAAGCAGACTAGAAGAGCCAAAGACATGATCATGAAGACGAAGATGACCTGGCGTTTCGGGAGGAGCTGCGTCTGGTCGTGAAGCCCGGCTTCTGCGTCTTCTGTCTTGCGGCCCATCTTGAGGAAGAGATCCAGAAACAATTGCCGATGGGTCGAGTCCTGCACATCCAGCAGACGGCAGCGTGTATAGTATTCGTGCTGAGTTTGGACGAGGTGGCGATGAAAACACTGGGGTCCGAGTATGTAGTCTCATAGGCATGAAGAGAGCAGAGTGTGTGTCAGGGGGAAATATTGGATTGACCCACCAGTCAATCGAAAAGACTGCGCTTTCATGCACGGTAGGGAAGCAGCGACGGTAGTATAGAAATGATGTGCCGGTTAACCGTACACTTAAGACTGGCGTGCATCCTTTTCTCTCGATGACGCCCGGTATCGGACGTCGAGACACGGCGTGGCCGATATGGTACATGTACACTCCAGATCGTGGTCATGGTCGCCGAGGGAGAGCAGGGTGCCATCTCCACGGGATTGTGTCTTACGCAAGTCTCACTTGCCCAGCTTCGCCTCTCGTAGAGGCGCCCAGTACCCGTCGCTTTCCTCCATCACCTTACGGTCCAGTCGTTCAAGAGGGCCAAGAATCTCGACGTCCTTCTGGCTGCCCTCGAGGACCTTGCGGCATGGCATGGCCATCGTCATATTCTTCTCATTGCCCTGCCCAGTCAGTTCTGCCAGCTGCTCCTCAGACGCAGCATAGATCACGCGCCCGATATTTGCCCAGTATATCGTCGCAGCGCACATCGCACAAGGCTCCCAGGTGGTGTAAAGCGTGCATTGCCAGAGATACTCCTGGGTGTAATGGCTGGATGCCAGTCTGGCCAGGCTTGATTCAGCGTGGTTGACGTGATCGAGGTTGCTGTGCGATAGCAGTACTGTCTCGTTGTCGGGGCTCACGAGGACGGCGGCGAAGGGCTGCTTGCCCATCTGCACGCCTCGCCGTTGGACCACGAGGCAGGCTTCTATGGCAGACTCGGTTTGGGCTCTGCTGGGTGCCGGAGACCGCTCCGGGAAGATATTGCCGGCCATGCTACCCTTCCTGTAGTTCAGAGTAAGCTCGGCGGCTCGTGAATACAGGTGCTTGATGATGATAGGGTCAACGAAGATGCTGAGTGTGAGCCTTTGGTGTGCACGTGAGTCAGGCGCGTGCAATGACGCATGCGGGGTCCTTGGCTCGTGCTTCGTGTTTGTAAGTGAATGCTTTTGGGGCTTTTACTTCCGTGAGGTATATTTCGCATGTCGATCACCTCGTTCTTCACGTTGAGCAGAGTGCGAGGATAAAATTACTCCACCAACTCATGACAGTCACAATCTACCATCATGTTCAAGAAGAAGCCTCAGATCAAGCCGGCGGCACCTTTGCGGTCCTCTGATCGCAGGAAGCTAGCTGGTACGCATACCAATGGTGGAAGCTCCCAGTCACTATATGAAGTACTAAAGGAGACCTCCAGACCAAATCATCCAAGATTATCAACTATCCGCACCTCAACCCGAAGACTCCACCCCCGAACAGAAGGCCGAAGCAACGACCGCACACACAAATCTACGAAACTCGCTTCTGCCGGATAACGTACAATCTGCCCGCTTCACAACGACATATGGCCCTCAACTCAAGCAAGTCAGCGGCACGGTATACATTGGCGGGCCCAATGGCGAGGAAGCGCGGATACTCTGGTGGCAGATCGATGGGATCATGTACCCTTCCGTGTACACACTATGGCGACACCCAGACATAGTGGCATTGCTACACACGCCAGAATTTGTGATCAAGAAGCTGCAAGGGGGTGCAGACCTGATGACGCCAGGCCTGGCGGGAGGACCACCCTTTCCGGCGCGAGCCAAGAAAGGCGCCGTGGTGGCCGTGGCGAGTCTGGAGAGGCCTTCGGTGCCGGTTGCAGTGGGTGTGTGCGAGATCGATGTGTCGGCGTTACAGAAGGTGCAGGGTGTAAGAGGGCATGCCGTGGAGACTCTACATTGGGCTGGGGATGAGCTGTGGAGTTACAGCACGAGTGACAGACCCGGCCGGCAGGCCCCGGAGGAGATAGAGGGCTGGAGGAGAGGGTTTGAGGAGCGAGAGCTGGCAGAGAAGGTCGGAGAGACGAGACTTGAAGACGAAGACGATGAGGGCGGCGTAAGGCTTGATCAAGTGAATAATTCGAACGGCGAGCATGTAGGATCCGGCGACCTGAAAGATGCCGGGATGAATGGGGAGACTCCCGAACAGGCCGACGTCAACGAGCTATCGCAAGACGAGATCGACAACGCTTTCCGGAAAGCCTTCCTATACGGCGTATACCACCACAAGACCACCCAACCCTCGGCGCCGAATCATGGGCTTGTCTTCCCACTCACACAATCGATTGTGATGAGCGCGCTCATACAACCCTTTCTGCCAGCGTTTACACCCGAGCAGAGCAACCAACTACAAATGAAGAAGACGAGCTGGAAGAACATCAAGAAGTTCATCAAGACTCTGGACAAGCAGAAACTCCTCAGAAGCAAAGAGCAGAACGGGCACGAGACGGTCATCCTGGATGTCGACTTCAGTGACAAGGCTTTTGTAAACTTTAAGCCTTACCCGTTACCGAAGAAGGAGACCATGGCCGGGACCTCGCTGGGTAGAGGCGAGAAGGCGACGGAACGGATTGATACGGGCGATGATGCAGTCGGGCAGAAGCTGCAGGTCCTCAGCTACTACAAGCCCACTACGAAGCTTCAGCCGCTTTTTGAAAGTGCCGGCAGACAACTCTTCACACCACCAGAGGTACGAGAGCTGCTAAACGGCGTACGTTGAAAAGCAGGCTCTCATCTCCGAGACGAACAAGCGTCTAGTCAAGCTCGACCCTACGCTCGGCAACGCCGTCTTCGATGGCTCGGGCAGCTTGGACAAGGAGGTACTGACCAAGGGCACCGTACCGCGCGACGCACTCATCGACCGCGTCCTGCACGCTATGACACCTTCCTACGCCATCGTCCGCAACGGCGCGGACCCCGGTGCTGTCAAAGCCAAGTCCGGCGCACCGCCCAAAGTCCACATCACGCTCGAGACTCGCTCGGGCAACAAGACCGTCACCAAGGTGTCGGGTCTGGAAGCTTATTACATCAACACCAAGCCATTGGCCGACGAGCTGAGGAAGACTTGCGCGGGTAGTACGTCCGTCGACCCGTTGGCAGGCGCGACGAAGAAGAACGAGAAGGAGATTATGGAGGTGATGGTGCAGGGGCCGCAGAAGGATGCGGTGGTCAAGGCGCTGGAGCGGAGGGGTGTGCAGGCGAGGTGGGTGGAGGTGTTGGATAAGACCAAGGGGAAAAAAAAGTAGAGTAGAGCTATACGAGGGCAACGAGTGACGAATACAACGGTGTCAAACTGCCCATGGTCGCCTACAATTATCGTTCCCAATACTCAACACGCCGTAGACGGAAATCCCGGGACCCGGTCTCGAGCGTTGGGCGAAACTTCATCATCACAAGCGGTGCCGTCGTCCAATCCACCCAGGCTACCAGTATCATTCCCGGACCTCGACACGCGGCCGAAGCGATTCCATAACCCAATACATGAGCGTTGGGCGAGCCTGTGTTTTCGAGAGCGGTGCCGTCGTCTAGTTGACCCGGGCTATCAGTGAGATGAACCTGCTCTCCTTGACGAGCCGGTCAGTAGTCGAGATGGTGTCGAACAGTCTCTCAATAGCCTGCATCTTCTGAGGGACGTTGAGGCCCGAGAATTGGTTGGTATATACCTAGGTGGTGGTTCGCCATCGCGCGTATCCCGTGTCTCCGTGTGTTTTACACGTTGTGCCGTCAGGCATGCTAAACCCTCGAGATGAACAACGTCTCCGATTTCGACGAGGAGAGCTAGGGCGCGGTCTTAGGAATTGATAGGAGCAAGGACGACCAGACGGAGAGGCAGAGGCGCGCGGAGGCGTACGAGACAGTGAGGACGGTCAACTCCGCGATCGAGGGAGAGTTCTCGTCCGTATCTCGGCGGTGTTCAGGCAGAGTGGCGTCCCCTACCTCCTTCTCAGTGCGCTCCTTCGAGACGTGAGATGGTAGGTTATGGAGGGCTTTGCGAAGCTCTCTGCCGGAGTCAGAGTCCAACAAGGTCACTATGTAGACTACGGAGCCGACGGTGGTATTGGTCGTGGTGGTGGGGAACGGCTTGAACCTGTTCATGGCCAGAGAGATATACATGCACGAGATCGAGGTGCCGCTCTCCGGCTTCCACCTCCATCAGCGTCAGCAAGACCGAGGCGAAGGGCAGGTTGGCGAGGCGGGTTGCGTGGAGAGCGTCGACCGACTTGGGTCAGCCCGGGGCTGTGATTTGGAATGCCAACATGTGCGGTATGCCGGTGATGATCGCCGTGCGGCCCAGGGACGATCTGTTGGCCCACGTGATCATGACGCCCCAGTCCCTCGACTTGCTCGCGGAACACCCGAGTCTTCGAGCTCCTGGCCCTTCGCTCTGAGCTGGATTGAGGCCCCTCTTCCTCGAGCTCTCCACGACCTGCCTGATGGACCACAGCGAGTCCCCGTCGTTCAACGCCCGGAAGTCCATCTCGCTCCGGGTCGCCCTCGTAGACGTACCCGCGGCCGTCGATCCACAGGCCCGTAATCTCCACCGGGACGCTGATGCTGTAGAAACATGCCGTCCTGGAACGACACCGGGTTCTCCTCCGAGTCCGGGAAGCGGAGCATGTTGCTCATGGACGTGATGCAGTACAACGGCATGTCGTACTTCATCAAGGTGTTGTTCACGGCGGCGCAGATGTCGTAGATCGCCCTCCACAGCGACTTCTGGTTCTTGTCGATCCGACGGTCTCGCCGGTCTCCGTCGTGATCGTCTTCGCGGTCGTGATCGTCTGTATGTTCTTGTTTCGTCATCGCGGTGGGTACTGCGCCACTAAATCTTTTGGCGGTCTTCGGCGGAGGCCGTGACACGCCCGGTGTCGTTTTCGGACGTCTCAACAGTAATCCCGTAGATATTCATGCCCTAACTCTAGTTGAAGTCGTCCTGGGCGTCGGCGAAGGAGTACTAGCCCTGCGTTCCGGGCCCGAGTTACGAGCCGTCGTATCGTCAAACACCATCTTCACCCTCATCATCCACCTCGTCATATCTGCCGTCCTCGTCTTTGTCGTCGGAGCCCATGGCCACGCGCCTGAACCAGGTCGTGATAGTCTTGATGGACGACTTCTTGCGCACGAAGGTTTCCGCGAACCGTGGGCACCGTGCCCGACCATCGTGAGCACGCTCCTCCGGGCAGGCGCGGCCATCTCCTTGTTCTCGCGCTTGCAGTTGACGCAAGTCGTGAGCTTGTTTGTGTGCACCATCCTCTTCATGCCCCCGTGCGCGTGGCCGATCATCCACTGGGGCGTGAAGATGTCCATCCGGGCGGCGTCTTCCGGTAGACAACCCCGGGCCTCGATACGCGGTGAATGGGATCCCCGTGGTCCGCTATCCGAGCATACGTCGAGAGCCGTGTCGTCGTCGTCCGATCCGACGTGGGTCACTTCTTCGCGCCCCCTGCCGCGCGTCTCCTATCCGTACCCGCAATCTGCTCCTCTAACTGACGGAAAGCCGCTGGCGAGATGGCCGTCTGCTGTGCGCTGCGCAGCACGACCTCCTTGAGCGACGCCAGCTCCTTGTCGGTGAAGTCACCGTTTCGGACGAGCTCCTCGAATTGCTTGAAGGCCATGTTTGTGGTGTCACTGGGGTTCGCCATGGTGTGACTACTGACGTAGGATTAGATAGTGATTCGATACTGTACATGGGTACTGCTAACCTTGGTGCTATGCTTCGAACGTTCTATCGCTGATGTGCTCTTGTAGTTGGTTGGTGTGGCCTGTAAGTGGATTCGGAGAGTCTGTCGGGCACTTGCGTGGTACAAGTAGGCTGGCACACGATCTGTTGAGCTTGAGGACACATTACACCACCTGGTGACGGCCACCACTGCCAGTTTAGACCACTCGTTCTTGGTCACTCGTGATACAAAACGTGGTCAGCGTATCCGAGACTCATCTCATTCGACCCTACGAGCTGCAACTACACTGCATAGCCCTCTGATACCGGGGCACATCCCCACACCACCGCTCCTCCTCCTCCCGATCACCACCCCACTCCTCCTCAAACGGATGCAAAGCCATATTCATCACTCTCCCCAGCACCTCCCGCTCACCCTTCTTCTCCACCCTCTCAATCAGCTCGTCCAGAATCCAGGATCGAGGAACGAATTTTGGGTTGACGGCGCGCATATCTCTGAACCGCTCCTCCTTCGCTTCGGGGCTGTCGGGCCAATCCTCAATAATCCGCGCACGCCACTTCTCCAGCCAGCTGGCTATGCGGGTGCGAGCATCAGCTTCAGAACCCACGAGCCCGCTCAGTCCGTCGTGGTGGAAGAAAACGCCGGCAACCTCTTTCCTCTTCTCCTCCGAGTCGATCTCCTCCGTACTGATATGACTCAATTTTCGAAACGTGTGGTTGAAATCCAGCTCCAACGCTTCCAGCGTATCCAATAACTCCGAGTACAAGGTCTCGAAATCCCCTTCCTTGCACACCTTCAACCCCAACCGGGCAGTCATGAGCCGTTTGTACTCCGCCATGAACACTTTCTTATACTCCTCTCCGGTAGCCTCAATAAGCGTCTCCGCCCTCTTAACCAACTCATCTGCCCAGTCTTTTCGCACACCTTCCTTGACGAATTCCTCTTCATCGCACCTCTCCCCGCTACCAACCAGCTCACCAAATGACTCCCCGAGACGTACGAGGTTCCACCAGATGATGCTTGGCTGGTTCTTGTATGCGTACCGCAGCATGTGGTCGTCGTGGTTTGGCGTGTAGTTCGGATCAAAGTTGTCCAGAAATGCGAAGGGCCCGAAGTCAATAGAGAGGCCGAGGATGGATGTGTTGTCCGTGTTCAGTACGCCATTGGTGAAAGCATAGGCTTGCCACCAGGCGACCATTTTGGCGTTGCGACGGGCGATTTCACGGTATAGGCGGGTGAATCGGTTCTCTGCGTGCTCATCCTCACCCTGCAGCTCGTTTTTGGGGACGCCAGTGCTGGGGTTGACGACGTCGGGGTCAGAGGTAGAATTGAGCTTTGCGGGCAGCTTGTCCCACCCTCCGAAGACTTCTTCCGCGGCGTAGTTGGCGAGTTTGCGGATAGTGTCGCGGTCACCTCGTGAGCGTGGTAAGTCAAATGTGCCGATTCGTAACCAGGATTGCGCAAAGCGTGCCACGATGGCTCCAGGTTCCATCGTCTCTCGTCGAATGCGCGCTTGGGGTGCTAGCGTCAGACTGAGGGCTCGCGTGGTGGGTATGCCAAGCGCATTGAGCGCTTCACTGACGACGAACTCCCGGATACTACTCCGCACTACCGCTCGCCCATCTGCAAAGCGCGAGTACGGTGTTTTGCCAGCTCCCTTGAGCTGCAGCTCATAGCGCGTCCCGGTCGCCGGATTCGTCGTCTCAAACAGCGATATAGCTCTCCCGTCGCCTAGCTGACCGGCCCATTGCCCGAACTGGTATCCACCGTAGCACTGCGCCCACGGGTAGATGTCCTTATCACCAGGCTCAGTGCTGTGATCTAGCGTGATAATATTCCTCCCAGCAACGGTGTCCGTGAAGTCTTCCGACTCTACTGTCTCCGGATTGATAGCCAGGTCCCGCAATGCTGCCTGCGATACGCCAACTAACTCCGTCTTCTCGAAAGACTCCGGTCGGACGTATGTATATGCTGCTTCCCTCACCAGCCTTGGGCCCAACTTCGCTCGAACCTCCTTGTGCGATGATGCTGGTGTCGGGTACTGCGGGTCCGGTGGGAGCTTCTGTGTGAAGTTGTTGCTCTTGGGAAGATCGCGAATGCTGAAGGTCTGTCGGTCGCCACTCGCGCCGTTGCTGATATGGTTCGCCATCAGAGCGAGTCGCGCGGATATGGCTGCTTGGGGGCGAGTTCGAAGGATATGTGAAAGCATCAACGGGTCGAAATATATGTACAAGAAGCTCAGAAGTAGAGGGAGGATGAGAATTAATCCAGCGTGATATCGTGAGGGCATGCAGTGTGAGTGGCGAGTTGAGGGGTGATGGAAACAATCGCATCCTCGAATGTTTTGCCCCACGATGCAAGGCTGATGTCATCCGGGGGAAAAGCGGGCCGTAACCTTAGCGTGGAATATCCGACGCATGTAAAAGCTTCTAATCCACATGTTCTTCTCGAACTTCCTACGAAAAACATCAACTCGGCAAACGGGAGTTGGGCCCTTGAACATGATAATTGAGCTCAAGGAGCAACTGCGCGATTCGTTCCGAACCCCAGGATGAATCTAGGCCAGATCCCGGGTTACTACTATGACGCCGAGAAGAAGAAATACTTTAAGATCCAGGCCAACCATGTAGCGCCTACCGACGCCAAACATGCCGCCTCCAACGTTAATCGGGAGCAGCGGCAAACGAAGAAGCGGAAGATCGAGGACCGACGGCGCGAGAAACAGTTGCAGCAGACTGTCCACCGCTCGCGGATCGTCCAGCATCCCTTACTGGCGGGCACCTCCTTAACTCGCGAGGTTGGCTATCATAGGTCTTCGGCGGTGGGTTTTGATCAACGAGATGCCGCGTTCGTGGACCAGTTGCGCCCGGACCGGATCAACCTCACTCGGGGCACCGGCGGAAGCACCACCTCTGTCTGGGACGTGCAACCTCTATCAGACGGCAAGGCAGGCATAGCTGTCAGTAGGTTTGGCCGTCGGGGATGTTCAATCCTGACGGCTCCGTGGCCCCTTGGAGAGAATTGGGCATCGGAAATCCGGTAAGTCATATCGATGGGTGGTAGCCCTCAGCGTTTGAACGGTTGCACCCATGCAAACACCTCGCTCCAAACCATCGACAGCTGATGCACCACTGTATTCCAATTCTGGGATATTCCATAAAATGTCGGGAAGGTTTTGCAAAGCACGAGCATAACACTCGTCAACGATGTTCGAGACCTTAGCTGACTCTTCTACCCATCAATGCAAGACCCATCATCGCTTTCCCCAGCGACCTCGTATCCCTGCACATGGTCTCGGAGGACTCGGACACCTTACCTGCTCTGGTGGCCGTGACGCAGGAATCGAAGTCCCCGGGCAATCTCTTCATCGGTGACCGCCCCAGCGCTCACCGAGAATTCAGCCGCTCGAACCTCTTCACCCTCGGCCAGGCGGATACGGCGCTGTGGTCGTCGTCGCTGAATTTGAGCAAGGAGATGCTGGCTATCAGCGGGACTGAGAATATCTTCATCGCGAACCTAGCGGTAGGAGATGTGGTCCACCGGCTCCATCTGAACGACGAGAGCCGTGATGTTACCTGGCTAAACGAAAACACGGTCGCTTATGGCCACCACGACGTGGAGCTGTGGGACGTCCGGTCTTCGGGAAACGCCACTCGTTTTCCCCGACGCCACCAGCCCATCACCGGCATTCAGTCTCCGAATAAGCACGGTATTCAGCTGCTCGTGTCTGACAATAAGCACCTCGAACTCTACGATACCCGCATGGGCAAGTCGCCACTCCGGTCCTTCACACATAAGCACCAAGGCCCGCAACTACAGTTCACCGTGCACGAAGGTCTGCAGATCGTCACTGCTGTAGATATCGACAATGATGTCCAGACTTTTAGTCTCCGCTCAGGACGACCGCTCGGCGCCCTACGACAGCCGGGGGATGGACAGAAGGCTCTGTACTCGAAGCTGAGGTGGCTCGATGCCGAGGGAGGGCTAGGCGAGCGGGAGACGGTGCTGCAGGCTTGTCAAGGCGACAGCGTCGTGAGGTGGAGTTGGGGCGGGCGGGAGGATGATGAAGGCTGAAAAGGTCTCCTCAATTTTGGGCTCGGAGCCGTTCTGTCGGCGCCAGATGGCAATCTATACGATGCTAGCGACCTCGCTCTGACCCGGAGTGTCTGAGTGGTGGAACACCGCACCTGGAAACGCAGGGAGACAATGGACGTTATACCCAACCCCATCGTTTCGAGCTATGGAGCCACAACTGCAGGTCCCCACGTCCCCACCCTCCTGGGCGCGATGACATGCTGCCTCGGAGCCGCCGTTCCTGTGGAAACTGTCCTACATCGAGCCGGAGGGATATAAGCTGGACAGCGCCAACGACGTCAAGATCGAAGACCGAGCGTTCGATGATCTGTGCCCGCGAGATGGGAAAGCTTGACTGCGTGCGCTCGTGGCCATGCGCGACGTTTGTATTTAAAATTCTCCCTCGTTGCCCGGGAGTCCCCAAGGACCGCCATGTTCTTGGGAGTAGATGGCCAAGAGGTTGGCTTATATACTTGATGGTAGCTGTATGCACGTGAAGCGAAGCGCGTGCGAGTACCTTAGGGTATGCTCGGTGCACAATGTGACATGAAGTTGGCCTTGGCGTGTTGAAGACTGCACGTTGAACGTTTGGCTATTGGACGACAGGATAATCCATGACCCTGCGAAGGCGGTTCAGGTTGTCATGCGTGCCTACAGCTCATCGTCCGTCTCCTCATCTTCATCCTCCGGAATTGCAACAGGTTTAGCTTTCGGCTCCGGTATCTTCGCCTCGACCTCCTCGTTCGCTCTCTTCTGCGCGAACGGCAACTCTCGTCTAGGCGGTGGAGATCCAGTGTCATCGACTGGCTTCGCGGTACTGCCACTCCTCTCTTGCTGTCTCGCGGTCTCGTTTGCTTTCCCTTTGCCGCCCACTCCTCGCCCGCCCGCCAGCGAAGCCGGAGGCGCAGCGTCGAAGCCGTCTTCATCTTCGTCTTCGCCTTCCGTAGTATCGACCTCAGTCTGCTGCGGCGTTTCTCGTCCGTGCCTGAGGTCGTCGTCGAGCCTGCCTTCTTCCATGGCGACGTCGTCCTCGCTCGCTTCGTCGGGCTCGACATTGCCCGCACCATGGGCCTTCCGCTTGCCCTTCCGAGAGTCCCCAGCCTTCCTACTACTGCCAGCCCCGTTGCGAAACCCGCTGACAGCCGCGGCTGCTTTGGGATCCACCTTCGCGCCGGCAAGCAGTCTTTGCTGGTCTCTAATCTTGAGCTTCTTGGCGTTCAGCAACGCGGCACACTTCTTCAGCAGCTCGTCTTCGTGCTCCCTCTTTACCTTGACCAAGTCATCCAGCTGGCGATTCAACTTCGCCACCTGCTCCTGCTGCGATCCAACAGATGCTTGCAAGGTGTCGAGCTGCTCGCGCAAGTCGTCCGCTGCTGCGACCGCGGTCCCTGCCCAGTCGAAGAAGTCGATGGCTTCAGCGTCGTTCTGCTCGAGTTTGATCGAACCGAGACGCTGGTGAATACCGCCAACGTTCTTCCGTAAGGTGATGGTAATGGTAGTTCCACCAAGCGCGGCCACCATCTCCAGACCTTGCAATGCATCCGGGAGAGGGGTCGCCGGCTGCTGTCGGAGCAAGGCATATCTGAGGATCGTCTTCCATTCGTCCAAGTCGCCACTGTAGTTGCTGGCTTGCAGAGCCTTGACGTTCGCTTCCTTGATCTTGGCAGGATAGACATGCTCGTTCTCGGACGCGACGAGCTTTAGATCGAGCGGCTTGCTGCCAGAGGCTGATACTTGTACTAATAGATACTCCCCTTCATGGTCCGTGCGGCGCAAACGGAGGATGTTTTGTTCTTGGGCCATACTTTGTTCCCCGACAACCCCCTCAGATTGAGCCAAGACGGTCTCCAGGTCACTCGCCTCGATGTCGGCTGACTATGTAGCTTTTATAGCGGCAATCGACTGCAGCGACGTTGGAGGCACCCGGCAGTTGCCTGCAGGTTTGATCGAGTGGTGCCTCAGTCCAGCATAACGAAGCCTGTATCGGATGCTCCAGGATAGATGGCCGACGCAACACCTGACATGTACATTACACAATGTGTTGTGCGTATTCCCCAAGGTTCTGGTTGCCAGAGTAAGGCGTATTCGTGTCGACGTGTTCTCTGCTCGTGCACTTTTCGCGTTTGCGGCTTTGACATGGAGATCGGGAAGAGGCTGAGTGGGCGGACGGGCGCTCCCGCGACCAAAGCACGTTCTCCCGGCCACCCTGCCTCCAGTGCTCCACCGCGCGAGAGTAGCGCACTCGCCTGCAGCTCCAACGACCCTCACTCTCACACCGACCACCGCCCACGATCATCATGCACTCACCCTGACACCTGCAGCCTGCAGCAAGCGTCTGCGAACCGCTCACCCCCTCCTCCTCATCCTCTTCTCCGCGCGCAGTGTCACCTCTTACCCTGCCGACGAGGTCCTGCGCATACTAAACGAAACGCGCAGGATATCGGCCCACACGATGGAGGCGGAAAGCTGGGACGAGGATTTTGACGGCGATATCCAGCCCTTCGGCAATAGCGTGGGCACGACGCATACCCAGACGAGCATCTCCTCGCGACTGAGCGTGCACTCGGAGTCTCTGGCGGGCGACGATGACTGGAACGTCGTGATTCAGCCGAACGACCAGCAGTCTACCACGCAGGCCATACAATCTGCCAAGCAGGCCGGAATACCGCTGCCGAACAATGTGCCGTCGAGCGCGCTGCTGGGCGGGACCATCAAGAGACTGGGCAAGCAGAAGTCACGGTCGAAGCTGGACGATGATTGGGGCATGGACTTTGACGCGCCCATGGGCGGACTGGAATTGAAGAAGCAGAAGGGACCGGAGCCCCACGACGAGGAGTTTGACGATTTTGGCGAGCTGGAAGGGAGTCTGGGCATCCGGTTCGCGGGCACTAAGCGTGACGCGCGCAACAGAAGCTCTTCCGCTTCCGCCATGAGTCCAAGCTTGGGTTCAGTGACTGCAGAAAGCGAAGGAGATCAGCTTGATGGGCTCGAGATACCGGAGGAACCCATGGACTTTGCTGCCATGATACAGAAGCGCAAAGCGGGAGAAGCCGAGTTGTCCGACCTCTCGCAGCCCAGCCCGGCTATTGAGCAGCCTTCCACGCTCAATGTGCACAAGAAGTCCAAGTTATTGTCAAACGACAATGACGACTTCCTCGACGACTTTGACCTCGGCGGAGGCGACATCCTCAACAGGAAGACGCGACTCAACAAGAACCTCAAGATCAAGGACACGAAGCCGCCGGCGACGGTATTGCGGCCGGCGACAACCCTCAACTTCCACGACAAGCCTATTGACAAGCCGATGCACATGCGCTCGCACCTACCCAGGCCCGTGTCCGGATCGAAGCCACCGACTTCACGACTTGAACCCGTGTTCGAGAATGGAATATCCCACGCAGCGCCAGGCCGGCGACAGCCTACAACCTCCGGCTCTCAACTCCTACGCTCCAAGCGGTCGATGCCCGTGATTGGAAGTCAACGATCAGTGGCAGTACCTCAGAAGCCCACCTTCATCCCTTCCGGAGTGTCTGGTCACCAAGCCACACACGCATCGGCACAGCGAGCCATGCCGTACCATCTGCGACGGGATTCCGACCCTAACAGGAACGGAGCTCAGTCGCCGCCTCCACGATCCCACTCTCGCCTGTCGAATGCTTTCGTACCTGATACTCCATCGCGTACGGGTCGCCAGACACGCAAAGACCTGGCTCCTGCGGCATTGGCACGTGAAGCTGCTGCCAAGCGGAACCTTACCAAGCCCGCACGAAAGCGCAACTTTGGTGACGGTTCGGAGCTCGAGATCTTTGATGACCTCCCCACTTCGCAAGTCAAGGAGAGCAAGTTCGTGAAGGAGCCAGTGGCACGAGGACCACCGAGAACTCTGCGTCATGCACCGAGTCGCAGCGATGTGCGCGACCCAGTGAAGCGCACCATTGGAATACCAGACCGCATGATGACTCCAGCTCCGCCGAGGACACCTGCGAGCCCGACGAAAGGTTTCCACGCCGCAATACACAGCAA
>NAJQ01000460.1:0-23798 GCA_005059865.1 Friedmanniomyces simplex
TGAACATCCACTCGTGCCACGACTTGACCATCCGGTTGATGCAGACCCAGCCCCATGGCGGGTGCTCAATCTCTGGCTGCATAATCCAGTGTAGGTTGCCTGTGCGGTATTTCATGTACTTCTCCAGATCGGCTTCCACCAGGATATTGATCGCCAACCCCTGGCCAGGCTCCTTGATCAACGGGATGTCCAGCTGTCGTATGATATTACTGCGCGCACCGTCGCAGCCAAAAAGGTACTTCGACCGGATCCGGTACGTCTGCCCGGTAATATTATCCGTAATCGTCGACGTGATCGGTCCGTCCGGAGCATCTCTCTCAAACTTCACGAAAGTAGTATCGAACCGCATCTTCCACCCCTTGACAATCGCATGCTTGACCAGTATCGGCTCCAACAGCGTCTGCGGCACATCCACATGCCGGCACGGACTCGCCGCATCATACTCGCCCCTCCGATGCGGCTGGTTGCCCCACGAGTGGATGCGCGCGTACTCCACGCCGGCCATGTCGTGGCACCAGCGCGTATGCTCCATATGGCTCTGCGGCGTCGCGACGCCGAGGACCTCCTGCTCGAGGCCGATGTCGCGCAGGCATTCCAGGGCGGCCGGGTTCGTGATGTGGGCGCGGGGTTCTTTGGCCGTGCCGGGGGCGGTGGAGAGCATGATGCCGGTGAGACCGTGGCTGGCGAGGAAGCAGGCGAGGGCTGAGCCGGCGGGACCGGCGCCGACGATTAGGAAGGGCGTCTCGATGGGTGGTCCTTCTGTGGGTGGTGGCGAGTTGCCGTTGGGCTGGGTGGTGGTGGTACCGTTGGCTGCCATGGTGATGGAGTGCTTGATGCGAATCTAGATGCAGTCTTTCTATGTGCAATGCCAGAGTCCAGTAGAAGTCGTTGCTCGGTGGTGATAAGATCAATGATGCACACGCCTCTTCCAATGATGTCGCTGACGTTCGTGCTGATGGCGAGAGGACAAAAGGAAAGCTGACGACCCGCACGAGAGGTTATATCTGCACTTCAATGGTACAGGCACCAAGGTGAATGATAGGAGTGTACGAACCTACAAGGCACGCGTTGGATAAGCATTGGAAATGCAAGCGTCGAAGAGTGTTGGACGCCAATGCTGCTCGTCATCTGCCTAGACTGCTTGCCGCAGTGGGGAAGCCGTGCGTGTGGCGGAGAACATGCAGGTACGCTAGGAGCTCTAGGCCACCACGACGAGAAAACCACGCTCTACATGCTCCTCTTCTGGTGTTCATGGTACATATATATGTGATAGCAATACAGACGCTCAAGCTATCGTACACCGACCCTACACCCGCGCAGTCTACGCCCTATTAGTAGAACTTCATCGGGCACCCCTCCTCCACCGCCTTCGTCTTCTGCGTCACGATCTCCCGCGTGAGCTTCATCAACTGCTCGCCCAGCTCCTCGTTCTGCGCCAGCTCGCTGCCGGGCTCAATGGCCGCGGGCGGGCAGATGTACTGTCCAGCCTTCTCGGTGGTCGTGGCGGCGAACCTGCAGAGAACACATCAGTACCATGCACTACCAAGAAGCTTCAACGGTCGAGACTTACATAGTCGACACGCAACCCTCAAACTGGTCCTTCTTGAATGGAGACATGCCCGTGCTCATCGCGTATCCCGCCAACGGATACGGTTCGTGAATCAGCTCCTCGCTCTGCTTCGTCCTCACGACACCCGGGTGCGTCGCATTGGCCAGGATGTTCGGGTGCGCGGGCGTGAGATGGCGGGCGAGGTATCTCGCGTACAGCAGGTCCGCGAGCTTGCTCCGACCATATTGAGCCATCGCCCCGAGGTCCTGGTTCAGCTCGTCCAGACTCTCGAACTTCGTGTCCTTGGGCGCGTTCTGGTGGGCGTTGGAGGCGAGATTGACAATGCGGACTTTGTCGCCCTTCTCGGCCGTCTTCTTCAACAGTGGCAGGAGGTGAGAGGTGAGTGTGACGTGGCCGATGAGGTTGATAGCCATGTGGAGCTCGACGCCGTTGTCGGCGAGCTGGTAGGTCATGATGCCCCTCGCGGCGTTGTTGATGAGGATGTCCAGGCGGTCGGTGGAGTCGCTGATCTGCTTCGCCACCTCCGTCACGCGCTTCCAGTCGCTGAGATCGCATTGGATCCAGTGTGTCCGGTCTGCCTTGTCCTGGCCTAGCTCGTCTGCTATGGCCTTTTTCGCGCCGTCTACTATCTCTTTCGAAAGACTGAGGATGAAGAGTTTGGAGATGTTCTGCGTCGCGTATTAGGATGAGGACTCGTTGAAGGATGGCAATAGGCTACCTTGCTGAGCAGCGTGTGAGTGCATCCATATCCGATTCCCTCGCTGCCACCAGTCACCACCGCGACCTTCCCACTCTGGTCGGGCACCTGGTCGAGGGAGAATTGCTGGTCGGCGGGTGCGAGCTTGTGCGCGACACCGCCCAGGTTCTGGGACAGGGTCGTCTGGACGCCGGAGATTACCGAGCTCATCGTGCTGGAGTGTCTGATATGTCTTTTGCTTGCTGCTGCTGTGAGCTTGCTGAGACTTGTGGGATTGGAGACTGTCGTCCTTGAGCAGAGAGAAAGGATGGAAACGCGGATCATGTCAATGTAGCTTACTGTGTGTACTACTGCCTACATGTATACCCAAACGAAGTCTCCATGTTGCTGCATAAGGCCGTCATTCTACGGTCATCATCTCACGGTCGTGTTCATCGCTGCACATGTGGTGTATGTCATGATGTAAACAGGGTTCAGTGATTGGCCAACGGTCCCTCTTGTGGCGGGCTTCCTGGCGGACATGCTGCAAGATGGTGGTGATATACGCTGAGCGCGGCGCCGTCCGCGTTCGGGCATGCGTTTTCGTTCGTGTTGATGTCGAGGAGATATGTGTGCTTGCAGGTAAACGCCCCCTCTTGCGGCACAACCCCGGCGTTGAATGGAGGTTCCGACAAACAACTCCACCCATCGCGGCGGATTTGGCCGAATCTGAATCGCTCGGCAGCATCGACTGCGATAACCGTCTGCGCGGGTATAGGAAGACAGGTAGGTCGTGAGGTCCGTCGACGTGTTGCGGGAAAACCGCAGGCTCCAGTGCGCCGACGCCAGCATGGCCACCGCAGCCGCCTCTTCCTACTCTTCCACTCAAACCGAAGCTCGCCAGGCCACTCAAGCGTACCTGGACTCCCGTCTCACCAATGGAGGTGCCACCAAATCAAGCCAAAGTCCCTTCACCGTCCCCGAGATCAATATAGGACCCTCCTTCTCAGCTTCCCTCGAGGCCCGCACACGCATAGCAGCGCAAATACGGGAGGCATGCACCACCTCCGGCTTCTTCCACATCACCGGCCACGGCGTTCCGGAAGAGACACGTCAGGCCATCCTCGCACTAGCCAAGCGCTTCTTCACGGGCGTGCCGCACTCTAAGAAGGAAGCGCTGCACGTCAAGCACTCCAAGTACTTCCGCGGCTACGAACCCGCGGACTACACGTACGTGAACCCCGGTGACTGGGAAGCCGCGGACGCCGCGCCGGAGACGAAGGAGGGTTTCAATTGGGGGTATGAAGCTGGTCTGGATCCCACGGGTGGCGACGGGCAGTACCGCGAGCTGGACGGTGAAGATGTGAATGGCAATTCTTGGCCTTCGGAGGAGGATGTGCCTGGATTCTATGAGACGATCAAGGCGTACTATGGTGAGATCCTCAGTCTGGCGCGGCATCTCTTCCGTCTCTTTGCGCTGTCGCTGGATCTGCCCGAGGACTACTTTGATCCGATGGTGAGCTTGCCACTGTGTGCCAAGACTTTTTGTCAAGAAGGCATGACTTGCTAAACACTTTACATAGACGACACACCCAGGCGGCATAGCCCGTCTCCTATATTACCCAGCCTCCACCAACCCCCAACCCCTGAACCCAGAGCACAAGGACGCAGAAATCGGCCTCGGCGCGCACTCAGACTACGAGTGCTTCACCGTCCTCCTCTGCTCCACCGCCCCAGGCCTCGAGATCTTGTCCCCAGACGACAAATGGATCCCTGCTCCCGCGGTAGAAGGCAGCTTCATCATCAACGTCGCCGATTTCCTCATGCGCTGGACCAACGGCGTCTACAAAAGCACCGTGCACCGTGTAGTCAACCGGACTCGCGAGGAGCGGTATAGCGTGCCGTTCTTCTTCAGCATTAATTACGATCAGGTTGTTGAGGTGAGTTGGATCAGATCACATGAAGTGGCGTGGAAAGGTGGTAGTGGCGGCTGACTCTCAGTAAAGACGCTCCCGAGTTGCGTGAGTCTCGAGAATCCGTCGAAATACCCGCCGATTAAAGCGGGCGAGTACGTGCTCGAGAGGTTGCGGGCTACGGTGAAGGAGAGTTGAGCTCGCTTCCGGAATGTGCCACTGGGCCCTCGAGCCGAAGGAGGACGTCCCGTCTTATACAGCGATCGGGGTCCAACAGCTGCAATGCTCTAGTGAAGCTTCCTAGGTGCGAACACGATGGCTTCCGGGAAGCGCGTATCGGAGAAGCCGAATTAGGCCTGACGAAACCAGCACAGGGCCGTGTGATATGGCATATTGTCGAGTGTAGTCGGGCCAGCTACTGACTGGGGTGCGTCACAACCAGACCACGAGTAGCAAATAGCGGCAGAGTGGATGGAGAGAACTTCGATCCTAGAGTCAAGTCACCGCCACTGCAAGATGGCGCACGGACATATGCTATCATACACATATCTCACAACTCGGCCTTAGCCATGCTACGCCCATCATCCCTCCGCCGCTACACTACGCTATGCAACCCACAGTGCCCGAAAAAGACCGGTGATATACCAAACCAATCACCACGCGTACAGAGCCACACCCCCCCGTATTCATCACCGAACGTGAAACCCACCTCCCATTCAAGCAGTAGTCCCCCCCCTCTTCTCATTCTCCGCCGCCAAACTCTGCGCCTGACTCGCCACCCCGCCCTTACTCGTCGCGCCAAACGCCCGCTGCTCGCGGCTGTGCAGTAGATCTCCCTCCTCTTTCGTTACCTGCTCGGGGGCATTCGCCATCTTCGAGGTAACCTGCTCTGAAGCCTGTTCGAAATTCTGGACACGGTGTTGTTGTGATTTCTGAGCAGGATCGGCAGGTACTGTGTTGTTGGCGGCGGCGGCGGCGCCGTTGTTGCTGCTGTCGGTGCGGCCCTCGTTGGCGGCTGCGAGGGCCTCAGCTTGCGAGGAGAGCGAGCCCGCGGGCGGGTTCTGGATACCCGTGGCCCGGGCTTCGCGGGAGTGGATGTCTGCTGCGTCCTACATTGAGTCGTGAGTACGGCGCGCATTCAGCAGCGCAGGTGGACAACGAGCTCACCTCACTCGTAACCGTCTCCGGAGCATTCTGCATCTTGCTTCCAATCTCTGCCGCGGCATGCTCGAGATTGCGTTGTTTGCCGATTTGGCTCTGCATCTGGGCGGAGGTGGATCCCTTGTGAGGGCCGCCCTCTTGCTTGGCCGTCTCTGAGATGGCTTGGCCTGCCGAGGACGTCACGACTGGTGTTCTTGTGGTTGAATGGAAGAGTTGTCTCCGGCTTATCGCTGTGGTTGGTCGGATGTGTGATGACAGACGCTGAAGGCGGGCCAGCTGTGGTGGGAAGGACGACATTTTGAAGCTGATTGACGTGGTGTGTAGAAGTAGCTGTTGTCGTGTCGAAGGAGGTGAGAATGGGAGCAAGGGGACAGAACATTTACTTCTCTTTGTTCATGTTCATGTTCATGTCACACAAATATCAACGTCATAGCGGAATCATCGCGATCGATCAGTGGCCCATGCTCTCTGGGCGGTATTAACGTCGCAAGGACTGTAATCCATCGCTGTATGCTAGTAGATGATTCCCATGCTATCCAAAAGATATGGTTCGTACGTCCTGGTGGCTATCTGACAGCGAGACCCTCAGGTCAAGAGGAAGAGGAAGCTCTCATCTGGTCCGAGCTTCCTGTTCGCGCGCTAGCACACGCCTCGGATGGGCTCCCCTTCCACAATCATCGTAGACTATCAAGAGCACTCCACCATCCTCGTAACATGAGGTCAAACCTCACGACACCGCAGCCGGATGTCTCCATCTCCTACTCAGCCACCTTCTTGCTCTCACCCCAATGCTTCTCGCCTAGCCGCTCGCCACCCGCAAACGGAATCGCGCTCTCGTTCTCTCTGCTCGACGAGTGTGGACCCCCTTTACTCGTCCCACTCCCACTCCCAGCCCCACCCGCCGACTCATCAGTGGTGCCAGCCATCTCCTTGCTCGCCATCTCCGGGTTCTCCGCCGCGACCTCAGCGGAGCCCTCGGTGCTCGCCGGGTCTGGTGTGTAATCGGCGGGTGCGTTACGGTTGGAGGTGTTGATATCGTTGCGGCCGCTTGCGGTGGAGTCGGTGGCGGTGTTGTCGTTGCCGCCGCGGTGTACCGGGACGTCGGGGTTGTCGAGGGTCGGGTAGTTGGTGCGGGAGCCCGAGGAGCCGGTAGGGTAGCCGGCGCCGGATGTGCCTGTTGACTCTGTCCCAGACCGCTCAAGTCCGGAAGAGCCGATCCCCGATGAACCGAGTCCAGAAGAGCCGAGTCCAGAGGAGCCGAGTGAAGACGTGGCATCGGTGTCGCGGAGACTCGAGCCATTTGCCGCGGTCGAGGACTGACCGAACACAGTGCCGGCGATCCGCTCGGCGTCGAGACCGGAGCCAGTACTCGTGTTCCCAATCGAGCTACCGCCATAGCCGTCCGCAGCGTACGTCTGACGGCCATCCTCGGTTGTGACGATGCCTCCTCCTCCTGTGGAAGAGTCCTCGCCGCGCAAGCCTTGGCCACCCGACATGATCGATGATCCGAGCCCAGAACCAGACGATCCCAGCCCCATGTTCGAGGATCCCAGCCCAGAGCCTGATGGTCCAAGACCAGAGCTCGAGCGTTCACCAAACCCAGAGTTTGATGTACCCAGCTGAGAGCCTGACGAGCCCGGCCCAGAGCTCGATGTACCCAGCTGAGAGCCTGACGAACCTAGCCCAGATTGCTGGCGGTCTTCGAAACCAGCACTACTCATGCCTCCCCCCAATATGCCTCCGCCCTCAGACATCCCCGGCGCCGTCTCGCCCAAGCCGCGTTCCTGCACGCGGTCCGCGATATCGGACTTGGGCAGGGTCTGCGGGCGGCCTCCACTCATGAGCTCGGAGGTCTCGCCAGTAGGCCTTGTGTTCTCATTGCGCATGCCGTCGTTGGAACCCGCTGGGAGGTTGGAAGTACCGTCGGTGGAGTCTGTCAGGCCGACGCTCTCGGTGACGTAGTTCACGCCTTGCTTGATGGTGTCCATGGTTGCTGGTGTGGAGCTTTTTTATTTGGGTGTTGATACGCTGCGTGAGTAGTCGTGAAGCAGAGTAGTGGTTTGACTTGCAGTTGCAGACGTGGAGCAAGTGTTTGTTTGAGCAAGAGGAGGTGGTGTCAAAGGGAGAAACAGTCAATGATCATGACGGGTCGTAGTTACCAAGTTCAGGTCCAATGTTTACATGTACTACTTCATGTGCGCCGACGTACTAAGTGACGACGCATGATCGCATACATGTACCGGACCAGGACACAGCCTCCGACTCGAAAAATGATGATCAAGGCTCGGCTGGACCTGATCCACCCATTCGTACCTGGAAAAGCGCCTGTGGTACAGTAACCTGTTTACTGGTAATGCTTCTGACGCTTGAGCTGCATCACCAATGGCGTCCAGTAGATATTCAGGTACCGGGGCCGCCGATGTGGAGTACAGGTGGCGAAGGAAAGCTTGTGAAAGCTTCGCGGGTGAGGCGGAGGGGGGGGAGGGGTGGAGGGGTACATTATGTGACGATGGGATATGACGATCGTTGTTGACACCTCCGAGCCACGTGCATACGACCGGATAGAACAACTGAGGTGATGGCTGCGCTCATTTGCGATTTGCTTCTGGCTAAGGTAGGTAATGAGACCGTCGTGTTCAGCCGCCCTGCCGAAGCGCTCGTGCCTTCCCTAACGCTCATGCCTGTCCAACCGGCTCTCAATGGGGGGTATCGTAAATCAACTCCATACTCCATCCGTTCTGCTTATTCCTCAAACCTACCCTATCGTTTCCTGACTGTCAATATCCGCCGCCGCACCCCCTCCATCCCGTACCTGCGCCCTCAAAGCCCCGATAACCGCCCGATCTACCTCCCGCTCTGCGTCCAGACTTCTGACCCTCGCCTGCAACTCGGCGATCCGCGCATTCTCCAGCCCGGCAATCCTCGCACCCAGCTCCGCGATCTTGGCATCCTTGGCCTTGATCGCTAGGCGAGAGATATCTCGGCCTTTGGTGATACCTTGGAATTTGAGGTCGTGCTTGGAGAGGATGCTGCGGAGTTTGTCGCGGATATCTGGGGGGATGGTGGCTGGTTGAAGAGCGGCTATGGCTTCGGTGGTGAGGGAGCTGGCCGAGTCGGCCGGGTTTTGGAGGGCGTCTTTGTAGCGGGTCGGTGGTGAGGGTGTTGTGATTGGTGCTGCAGTAGCTGGTGCTTTGCTCCGCTGTTCTAGAGTAGGTGTCACGCCGCCAGGGGGTTTGGACGGCGTGTTGAAGCAGTCATCTACCGGCTTCAGGGTCGCCGCGGTAGTAGCAGGTGTTTGCGGCGCCTGTGATTGCTCCAACCATGGTAGTTTGCGCTTCGCGGTTGTAGCTGGCGTGGCATATACGCCCGTCTTCTGAGCTTTATGCGGTGTCTCCGGAGGCGCAACAGCATTATCAGCCGCCTTCGCCAGTTCTTGCTCCTCCTGCCCAGTAAGCGGCCACGGGAAGAACTCCTCATCATCTTCTTCATTCATCCCAGCCTGCTGCGCGCTGCGCTTGACACCGTTGCTGGCCGCCGGCGCCTTCCTCAGCGAGCTGTAAGGCGGAGGCGGCGAGACGGGACTGGGTGTCGGACTCGCCGTCTCCTCGTCGTCCTCCCTCATTCTGTCGCCGTTATTTGCATTGACCCGCGCGAACATGCCCATGCCACCTGTCCCTCTGCCATTCGCGCCCATCCCATCCGTCCTCGCCGCCCGCTGTGCTCGACCTGCATCCCAACCCTCCTGCACCTCGCCGCCGCCACTCTTCCCCCCTAATGGCTCTGTACGACTTCCGCCCAACACCGCCGCCTCCTCTCTCGGCTTCGCGTCTTCATCCCAGAGGAAAAAGCCGCACCGCTTGGGCTCCTGGTTCTGGCACGTATAGAACCATCTCCCCTGGTTCTTGCCCTCCTTCTTGACCTTGAAGTGCTCCGCAGGCAATCGCGGGGCACAATCGCACTGCCAGATGCCGTCGGCGAACAGGCCTTTCAGTATGGCTCGAGGCGCATTGCCTTGTCCGCCTCGGCCACCACGGTAAGACGAGCTGCCGCCTCGACCGCGGTAGCGGCCACCGCCGCCTTGATACATCTGTTCGCCTATGCGATCAAGGTCGGTGGGGTGAACGTGTTACGAGCATGTCTGGTCGACTCGCAAAGAAGAAGGTACTGTCACCAACTCGAAGCTCGAAAGGATCGCGGAGCGATCGCTGCCTAGCAACGAGCTAGGCACGTGCCGGGAAGCCCGTTTTGGGGGTTGACGTCCTGCCAAGCCAAAGCATTCACTTACATGTGCGGGTGTTCTGAAAGAGGCGTGTGGAAACAGCTAACAAGCCTCGGATGCAACTTCCTTTGCTCCCAATGGGCCCGTCGACAAGGACATATTGCATGAAGACTCGAATAGGTGCTGTGTTGGAGGCGAAACATGTATAAAAGGTACAGCAACGATGTCACAGAAGGCAAAAGGGAGAGCATTATCATCAGTAAGTGCTACCGGATAAGAACATATCTCGTGCGGGCCTCATTGAAGAAAGATGGTCACGATCATAAGCTTCTCATACATCCCTACTCGTTGATAGGAAACGGAAACACAGCAGGGCTCTTCTTCCCATCTGCCCCCACAGCCCTCACGCCCATCTGCACATTATCCTTGTTCAACGCCACCGTCACATTGCCCGTCATACCCACATCCAAACTGTGCGTCCACTGCAGCGCGCCGCTCGGCCTCCACACCAGCTCATAGCTACTGACCAATGGATCATTGCCAGTCACCCACGCAAACCGCGAATCATTACTGATATCCTCAATCGGCGTATCCTCCGCCGCAGCAGGGAACCCGACGACCTCCGAGATCGTGACATTGACCGGCAAGGCCGGCGCATTGGCCGCGCTCCACATGCTCGCCAGATTCACCTTGGCGACGCGAGAGGTATACTCGAAATCCACAAACTCGGGCAAGTCGCCATACTGGATCCCATCCTGCACCCGCGGATCCTGGTGCTCGTGCGCGAAATCCTCGACGGCCTCCGTGAAGCGCACAGCGGGGAACCCCTGCAGGAGGAAACTCTCGTGGTCGCCGCCGCGGAGGTAGCGGTCCGAGCGGTAGATCAGGGCGATTTGCATGCCGACCCAGCTCACCGCGCCCGCGGCGACTTCGGTGACGAAGCGGCCGAGATTCTGCGCCGGGCTGTCGTTCCAGGCGCCTATGATGGCGACCTCCTGGCCGACGGCCGCGGAGGTGGCGTTGGGGTAGTAGATCGAGGCGCCGTAGAGACGGAGGGTGTAGTTGTTGATGGGGTTGAAGGGTGGGTTCTTGCCCGTGCCCACGATGTCGTTGTTGAAGTTGGCTTCCACGTTGTAGCCCTGCGCTTTGAGCGTCTTGGCTAGGTGGTCGGAGCCGTAGAGGCCTTGTTCCTCGCCCGCCGTGGCGGCGAAGATCATGGTAGCCTTGGGCTTTTTGAGGGCGCAAAGACGGGCCATTTCCATTACGACTGCGACGCCGCTGGCGTCGTCGTCGGAGCCTGGGGCGTCGTTGGTGTAGTCGTTGATGTCTATGCGGCGGGAGTCGTAGTGTCCGGTTACCACGTAGACTCTGTTCGGGTCTTCCGTCCCATTGACCTGGACAGAGCAGAGGAGATTAGCCACGGAAGTCACACGCAGAGATCATGCACCTCAGTCTTACCTGCGCCACGATGTTGCTGATGTTGACTGGGAAGAGAATGCGGGAGGCGACAGGCTGGATGTAGGAGTTGAGAAACACGTCCATGGCTCCATTGCTGGGCTCAGCAAACCCCTGCATCTCGTGGTAGATCCAATCTCTAGCAGCGCCAATTCCTCGTGTCGAAGAATTCTGCGTCGACAGCGTATGTCTCGTGCCGAAGTTGGTCAGGGTGTGGATGATGTTCTCGATGCCTAGAGCGGTGTTAGTCCTCCCACGCACACTACGATAGATACCATCTCTAGTTGACGCCACTCACGAGGCACACTGATCCCCTCCAACAGTTCCGTTAACTCAGCATCCGGCGCCTGCGGCACCAGCGCCACGCCGACGTTCTGCGGCGGCCAATTCGCATTCGCCCAGTCGTCCGTGGGGAGGAAGATACTGCCTGGCAGACTGTCCCACCCGAGCGAATAGGTGCCATTGCTGGCGGAACTGTTGCCGTATCCACCGCCATATGAGCCTTGGGCGTGGATTGCCGCCGGCAGCAACGATGCCGCGAGGACGGTTAGTTGGGAGTACATGTTGCAATGATGAAGTATGCTACAATTACTGATACCGTAGCAGAGGAGACGGTGGTTATTTGTACTTCAACGACATGGTGAGGTCAGAGTCTGCCAAGTGCCAGCAGCTGCCTGTACGAGCGTAGCATGATCCCAGCTTTCATGGTGATCTCCTCCCGTCCTTGCGAGCTTGCAGGTACAGCAGTCTCCTTCCAATAGCAAAGCGGTAATCTGACGTGTTTGATGCTGTCGATTCTGCGGAGTGAGGTACGCAGGGTTCGGTATCTTGGGCCGCTTCCGAGATAGGAAGGTGATCACGGGAGGGCCCGGACGCCAAGACCGCGCTCGAAGTCAAATAAAACCGTGCTGTCAATTCAGTGCTCGAGGGATAAGAGAGATTATTTGTATGTTGACGAGGCCGTACAGCGTCCAAGATACATCATGTTCATAGCTATACATTCAGCCGAAAGCGCTACCAACAATACACATACACCGCAGCATCGCTAACGAGCCAATCCTTGCAGTCCGTCCATTCATTGCGTAAAATGCATTGGCATCTGCATCTCGTCCGCATACATAATGCCGTTAGGGTCGTGCATCATCCCACCATTCATATCAAATAGCATCGGAGCCGACTGCATGGCCGGAGGGGCGCTGAGCGTGTGCGCCATAGCAGGAGCTTTGAGGCAATCCACGTTCATCGGTACATGCGATGCGTTGGTTGCTGTGTTGGGAAAGAAGACTTGGTGAACGGTGTCGAGACAAGGCGTCGGATAGCCGTTACTGAAGTCCGTAGTCTGGTACATGGGGTACGTCTGCAAGCCCAAATTCTCAGCGGCGAAAGCGGCGTGTTGGGGGTCGATGGCGGAATCCGAGCTGAACTCGACGTCGTCTTCTTCATCGAGCACATCGTCGGGGAAGTTGGAGTCGAGTTGCGACGGCACCATGTTCTGCGCGAAGAACTGCGCGGACGAGACCTCGATCTCCTGCAGCCAGCCGTTGGCCTTCAGCCATTCGATAGGTGGCCAGTCTCCACCAGCTTTGCCGGCTCGGCTCTCACGTTCCTCCCCTTTCGCCTTCCTGCCCCTCTTCCGAGGACAGAAGTGCGCTCTTCGCAAGCGTGCAGCGGCGTTGTAGTAGACGTTATACTGTTTCCGCTGCTTGCATTGCTTGCAGATGCCGAGAGGTTTCTGCGGCCACCAGCCTTCTTCGGATTCCGTCGTGGGCTCGACGCAGATCCAGACTTTGCGAGCTTCGGCGTGAGCGCGGTCTTGGTGTCGGCGTAGCTCGTGTTCGCCGCGGAAACCGGTAGGGTGATCGTGACAGAGCTTGCAGTAGAGCTTCGGGTGATGCGGTCGGATATACGGCGTCTTGCTGATCGCCTCCTTGTGTCGAACTGACGGGTCGATGTGATGATGAGCCTTGAGTATGTCGTCCTTCCTTGGCTGGGTTGACGTGGACTTAGGGCCGCCGGGAATGCTCTTGGGTGCAATGCTTTGTCTCGCGTTTTCGATATGCTTACGTCGTCGCTCAGTAGCCTTGAGATCGGTCGACACCGCTGATGACGTGCTCCAGTCGCTCTGCTGTGACCAGTTGCGCTCCATCTCCTGTGCCTGACTGTCCGAGCAATCTATTGTTTGAGCATACTGATCACCACAATCATAAGCAGTAGGAAAGGTCTCGACAAATGGAAGATCCTGACCAACAAATCCATAGCCCACATTACTCAGCAACTCAGCTTCAGCATTGCTGCCCTCACCGAACGCAAGCCCAGCAGTAGCCCTTGGCTGACTACTAGCCGGCTTCCCGTTTGCGTGACCCGCGACGAGAGGAGCATCGAGACTTTGCATCTCGAAAGACATGGGAAAGTAATTCTGTTGGGGACATCGTGAGGAAGAAGACTCAACACGCATCATGTCAAGTGCACTGGTCATCGCCGTCGAAGAGCAGGACGACGACGCCGTCGCGACGCTACTCTGCCGGCTCATCGCCTCGCTCGAGGCGAAGGAATGCTGCGATGGCTGGCTTGACATACTTGTGCTTGGCGACATCGTAGGTGCCTGGTTGGGTACGAAGGTACTGTATGCGAGGGAGACGTCGAGTGTTGGCTGTCGACTTGCGTCGAAGACACCCACTCTTTGCCTCTTTGTAGACGCAGCTGGTGGTTCGAAGCTGGTTCCGAGCTTCGAGATGTAAGCGTCAGGCTCGTAGACTTGGACGCCGTCAGGGTGAAAGTTGGTTGCCAGGCCAGAGCCAGACCAGGGCGTCGTGCTATAGCCAAGGTTCGCCCGCTGAGTTGTGTCGAGTGGTCGTTGGTGTTGGTACGTCCGCTTGCCTGTGACCGGTTGGCATTGTGTCGATGCCGATCTTGCCATTGCGTTCCCGTCATGGATTGTCCGAGCCGGCCGGTCCCGTCCATGTGCGTTCGCGATGTTCGCCATCTGAAAAGGTTAGCGATGCGTCATAGACAGCGAGAAGTAGACCATACACTTGGCGGTGCCTTCGCGCATGGCATCCGAGCTCGAGGGTGTTGTCCGCCCAGGTCCTGCTGAAGGTTGCTTGGAGCCGAGGCGTCGTTGGAGAGGTATGAAACCAGTTGAGCCTTGCGATGAGCCCAGGCTTGTTGTCGAGCCTCTTCGGAAGAGTAGGTCTGCCAGATAGCCTGCCGTTCTCGTGCCAGGGACTGCGGGAGTAGTGAGTCGCTGCGGGAGGTAGGCATGATCAAGGCTGGAGAACGAGAGGAGCTGCTCAAAGGTAGACCAATCGCAAGACAGTGCTCGCCCGATGCAGCGCAATGACCTTCGGCGGGACTGTTTGCTGGCAGAAGACAAACCTGGATCATTCGAGTGAGGCGAGCAAAAGAGCGGACGGGAGCAGATGCCCTTCTTATGTTGCCAGGCTGGCAGTGCGCAGCTTCTCAATCTCATGATTCGCCCCGAAACAAGGCCATGAGCTGTCATCTCCCACGTCGCAGCATCCTCCATGCAACGGCGAAGGCAAACATTATTATTGACTGGGAGGCCTCCCGGAGCACGGATGAGGTGGGCTTGCCAGCGTGTCACGGCTCGGGGGGGCAGCGAGGGCTGGGCCTGTGGCCGCCGGTTCGTCGCCTCGTCTTTCGCCCGACTCATGCACACTGAGCGAGGCGGCGCACGCGCGGCCTGGTGCATGGCGCCAAAAGCCTCGGCCGTCAAACGAGCATCGAGCATCGAGCATCGAGCGATCGTTTCGAACTCTCGGCCCGCTGGCCAACTGCATGCATGGCACGGGTCTTCTGATCTTCTGCAGCTCTTCTGCCTTCTTCGCAACACCCTTGCACATCGTGCATGCTCTGGTGTGAAGCGACGAGCCTGGCGGTGCTAGAAGAATATCGTGCTGCCCTCAGGCACATCCACTGATCCGCGAGTTGTACTGCTGCGTCTCACAGAACCCCACCGGCCGCGGCTCCACCCCGACCATCCCACGACCATGACGCAACGGCGTAGCAGACGACGAGTCGACGACAGGGTTGTCGCACAAATGGCGTAGTCCAGCACGCGAATATACGGAGGTAGCCAGCCCCCCCACGTGAGTGGTAAGTCGCACGGAACCTGGCAACGTTCTCCTGGGTCGTGCAATGACCGCATACCTTCGATAGCGCAAGTGACGAGAACGTGGTCGATAACAGAAACGATGGATCGACTGTTGCTCCTCCTCCTCAACGCCCACGAGGCAGCGTGCTTTCAAGGCGATGGCGCCGAAGTGGCCCTACATACATACGCATGCTGATCAGCGCAGGAACGAGAACGTGGTCGGAGACAGTAACCGAAGGATCGACTGTGACAGTACTCTTATTATCTACCAGACAACACCGCCAAACAACTCTTACAGAATCGCCGACGCAGTAGCCATGAACCGCCGCATCTTCACCACCGGATTCCGCGTCTCCCTGCTCGACGAACCCCTGTGTAACCCGTGCTTCTTCTTCCGCGCGACCGCAGGCGCAACCCACGCCGGCTGCTCCCCCATCTCCTCCACATCGTCATCCCAATCAAAGCCACCTTGATCGACGAGCGGGTTCCGCGTGCTACTGCTTGCCTTCTGCTCGGGTTCCGGAAGCTTGGAGGTTGCTGCTGCTGTAGTAGTGGTGGGAGCCAACATGCTGTGCTCCGGCACCGACGTCAACGCTACGATGCTTTCCTGCCGAGCCAGCGTGAGGGACTCCTTTCGGGTCGAGGCGCTCGCTGTCGAGTTATGTGACAAGCGAGCGATGCCTCTGGCCCGCAGTGTCTCTTCGTTCTCCACTGGCGGCATGGGAGGTCTGGGTGCTGGATCCGGCTTGTACATCGCGACCACTTCTTTGGCTACCGCTTTCTCAAGCGGACTCGCGATCGGCTCCAACGGTGGCGTACTGAATCGCTCGATCTCATGGTCGCCGTTCTCGTCCATCTCTTGCACTTCATCGACCGTGAACTCGTCGATCATGAGAGTGTCGCCCTGGTAGCTGATATCCTCAAACCCAAACTCGTCGATCCACTCACAGATGTCGTCGACTACCGCATCGTCGCTACGCCGTCTCGGTACGACTAGTGCATGCTGGTAGACACGATCGATGGCCTCCTGAAACGGGTCGAGACTCGCCACCGAATTCTTACGAGGCAGAATCGCCGGAGTCGGCAACTTGATCGGGCCCTGGATGTAGACATGCTTCTGCCACGCCGTCAGCTCCGGTGGTGTCACCGTCACGATCGAACCGCCGCGGAGATGGATCATCGTCGCTACCGGCGTCGTCGCGCCGGATGACGGCGGTGGCGAGTTCTCCGAGATACTCGCGATCTCTGGGATGGAAGACAGCCGGCCTGGCGAGACGTCCGCGGAGCGACGACCACCGTTCGATTTGACATTGGTGGCCGCAATTTGTGCCAAAGGGCTGCGCTTCTGCCTGCGTGGTCTGCGAGTCCTGGGCACGAGCGGCAGCGCACGCCTCGGTGTGCTCTGGTACAGCTCCGTGGGTGTAGAGGTGATACTGTTCGGTGTGTCCGGCAAGTCCTTGTCTACCAAGCTGAGAGGCAGCGGGAGTCTGACGTGGATGCTGATATTCGGGTTCTTCTTGTTGCGCACTATGGCGTCTTCGCTTGGGAAGAAGCCGGCGTCCAGCAACATGCTCATCGTCTCGCCCTTTCGACGGCGCTTCCATGGGGTCTGCTCATCGCTGGCTGGACTCCCCTCCGTGGGTTGCACGGCGGGCTCGGTGGCGCGTCGTTGCTGCTTCAGTCCAGGGTAGCTGAGCTCGAGTAGAGTGGCCTCGAGGGTTGCCACTACACTCGCACGCTTTCTGGGCGCTTTGTCGACCTTGCCGCTCTGAACTCCTGATAAGCGCTGCTTCTCGATGCTGGCGGGAGACTCTCTCGCCATGTCACCATTCAGAGACCTGCGTTTCAATTTCGTCGGTGCTGGGCTTGCTGATGTAACGCGACTCGCGCGGCGCAATCCTACCGGGTCGACGAGCCAGGAAACTGCGGCAGCGACCTCGCCACCTTTCATCACTGCATCGTCTCCGATCTTGAGCTGCGCGAGAGATTTGCTCAGCTCGGCGGCGTCGGCCAAGACAGAGCGTGGTCTCTCCGCCTGCACACTCCACGACTGCCTCGCCCCACTGCTTCTCCGGCGCGGTGATCTCTGCGGGATAGGTGGTGGACTGTGACTCGGCGCTGGTGCTTGCGCCAGCTGCCACAGAGGCGCCGCGGACCGAACGGGCAGCACTACGTCGCCCGGCGGACGAGCAGGTCTCTTCGGCGGCGCCGGCGCTTTTCGCGGTTGCTCTCCGAATGGTACCGGTGGAGCTAGGTTTTGGCCACCCTGTTTATTCACCCTCGCCTCCCTCTCAAAACTCTCTCGTCGTCCATCGTCGTCCACAGGCGAGTTCTGCACATCCTGCGCAATCGGATTCGAAACCTTGATCTTACTGCTCCGTCCGAACAACCCCGTCCTGCGCGAAGTCTTCGGGCTCGAAGACGGCGATTCGGATCCCTTGCTCCCTTTCCCGTCCGAACCCGCGCTCTCGGTACTCTCCCTCTTCTCCTGCTGTCGAGCCAGAGCCTCGAGCTTCAGTCTCGCGATCTCGGCTTGCGAAAAGTGCAGTGGCGGTGGTGCGAACATGGTCGAATGATGTTGTTGATGCTGATCTGCTCGTTCGACGCGACGACGACGACGACGGGCTCACATTTCGAGCGAGGGAACTCGGTGCCCAGCTGAACAAATGGCCGGACACACCACACCGGATCGCCTTCTTTGTTCGTTCTGCGCACGGCAATGTCTCGCGAGGGGCACAAAGCTTTGTTGGTGCCGTTGGGTCGGTAGCCAAGCATTCCTGAGCGCTGACTTCCGCTTCCGGTCTTTGTGTGTCGGACAGAAGCAGGCCGAGGCGCGGTCGGGCTGTGCACCTGGCTTTGAGAGGATTTGAGCGAGCACTGGGAGCAGTGGGAGTCGATGGCAAATTAGTACTGGAAAATTCTGCTGGCAAGAAGCATGGTTTTTGTAAAATTATTCACAGCCCGCGTGTTCGCCTCTAAAGCAGCACGCAAAACGTCGAATGATTGGATTTCTCAAGGTCTCCGAGCACCATTCAGCCCTCAGTATGGTAATTCAGAGCCGTGATACCTGCACGATGTTAGCACGCTGCCACACAATTCGGACATTTCGTCGCAACTTACTGCTGGCATTCCCGACACCACCGCATCTCCTCATCATCCAACGTCGTCCTGCCGCCAGACGGAGGCGCCCAGTAATCGGTCGCCTTCTCAGGCCTGGTATGCGTGTGCCCATCATCCGTCTCGCAGATAGTTACCGTCGTGGTCTCCGTCTTCGGCGGCTGCGAAATTCTTTCCCGGACCGTGATCGTCGTGGTCTCTGTCTCCGTCTTCGTCTCCGTGACCGTCTTCAACAAGGAGCTCACCCCCCGCACCCCCGTCGTCCCAGACGCCAGACCCACAATCTCATCGCCCTCCCCCCCAACCGCCGCGACCCACTTCTCATACGGCACCGGCACCGCCACAAGCACCCTCGGCTCAGGCGTATAATGGCAGTTACTCCCCACCGACTTGCTCGTAGCCAGCACCCAAGCCGGCACGCTGAACGTCCTATCAAACGGCAGCGGTCCCTCGTACATGCTCGTCGATTCATCCGCCATGCCGTTCACGCTCCGCGCATACCAGATCCATCCCGCCAAAGCACACAAGAGAAACAATTTCCCCAAGTTCCGCCTCACAGCCCGCTCAATCGTGTCCGGGAGAAAATAAGCCTCGTAATAGAACCGTACGATCGCATCGCCCGTCTCGTTGTACCGCAGACTAAGCCACCGATCGAACATCGCGCGCTTGAAGCTCGTCCAGCCGTGCTCGAGATTCAGCAGGACGCGGTTGTCGAGGGCGAAGTCGTCGTAGCGTTCCCGCAGCCAGTGGCGATAGCCATGTCCGCGGATGATGAGGAAGACGAGAGCGAGAGCGATGCCGGCCCAGAAGAGGAAGGACAGGAGCCAGAGGAGGCCGGACCAGATTCCCGTGAGGAGGGGGAGGATGACGGCGGAGTGAAACCAGCGGAGGGGCCAGGTGAGGAAGAGGAAGAGGAGCCAGAGGAGCTTGGCGAGGAAGCCGGAGGCGGTCATGTCGACACTCGCCATCGTCTCCGTCGCAGCGACGGCCGCGGTGGAGGTGCTGGTCGGCTTTACAGCTGCTCGAGACAGTTTTGATGCCGTCAAGAGGGCGGCGGAGGCGAGATTGCGCGTCGAGGCTTCGGCGTAGGCGTCGCGGTACGCCGCCGCCAGTTCGGGATCCAGGGCCGCCATGTTGCCGGCCGGGTGGTACTGTTGAGGTTCTGTTTGTTTTTGGACGACGATGGGGATGGCAGTGACCGGCACTTCTTGGCTTGCTTGGATGTTGCTTTGTTTGTAAGAATGGAGAGCTTCGTCGAGTCTCTTTATGGTGTGGACGGATCCGGCGGGCTATTGTCATATTGGCGACAATGGAGGAGAAATGTGACATTTGGTTCACAAGAAGAACAATGAAGAAATGCGTCTCTAAAGATGTGAGGATACCGTCTGGAGGAGTGTGAAGTGAGGTTGAGTTTTAAAATCAGTCACGTGACAAGAGCTGTGCCAAGCTCACATGCTTCTTGATTGTGCAGCTTTTGTTCGCGCCGCCATAGCAGCTCGGGACGGTGTCCACCTATCGTACACTCGTACAGCATCGTGCTTACTCGGGGACAGTACTGTGAGAATATCGCCGTATCTCACTTGTATGCAGGCTGCACCAGAGTGTTTCCTGCGCATATACTGTCAGCTGCTTGCTCCCTCAGGCCCGCCATGTATATGACTAACGAAAGATACGACTCACCTCCATCCGGATACATGATCTGCTCATTATAGAATACGCCACCCTTCCCAGCCAAGAACAGAATCGTCGCCGCCATATCGCTATCATGCCCCGTCCTGCCCGCGGGATTACTAGGCTTCATATCCAACTTCGTCTTATTGTCCTCCCCACTACTACCCCCCGTCATCTCGCTCGGGAAGATGCCGGGCGCAATCACATTGACCCTGACCTTCGTCTGCGCGAAGGTGGTCGCCAGCATCCGGCTCAGGTGCGTGAAAGCGGCTTTCGAGCTCGCGTAGGCGAATTGCCCGCTGGAGGAGCCCTTCATGGCGCCGGAGATGGAGGAGACGTTGACGATTTGGCTGCTGTAGCCGGGCGTGGAGGCGTTGGCTTGGGCGAGGAGGGGGAGGAAGGCCATGGACATGAAGTACTGGGCCATGACGTTGGTTTGGAAGGTGTCCATCCTGGAGAGTGGAGGGTGGGGTGTTAGCAGGATGTCTTCAAAACAGCTTTGCCTGTTGGTAGGCTTACCATTGTTGCTCCTCGGACTGCATGAAGTGCTTGCTGATGGCGTTTGCGTCGGACATTTCGGGTTGGCCGTTGGATGCTGTGCCATATTATCAGCCTGGGCCAGACGTCGAGTCCTCCAATATGGTAGTGTAGCTCGTACAGAACTTCGTGTTGTCATCCCGCGCGATACCCGCATTATTCACCAACAACTGGATACCCTTCGACTCCTTCCCCTCTATCTCCTTCGCCAGCTTGATGCATCCCTCCTTGCTACTCACATCACCTGGCAGCGCGTGCAGGCTTCCAGGGCCGGTGTTGTATTGCTTGACCGTGCTTTCCAGGACCTCTTCTCGTCGTCCAGTGATGTACACCTTCGCTCCGTTGGAGACTAAGGCCTGCGTAACCATGAGGCCGATCCCGGTTCCTCCGCCCGTCACGACAGCGGTGACGTGGGACACATCGAAGAGGGCGGTGGCGCTGAGTTGGTCGTTGCTGCGGGTGCCTGCACACCTGTTGTTAGTAAGTCGAGCGACGAGTAACCCGGGTGTGTTCGGACACCTACTCGGGTTGTCGGAAGACATTGCTGCGCGTTGAATGAGTGGGAAAGCGGGTCGTGAAGCTGTGGCTGTTATGGCGGTAGCTCTAGCAGCGGAGGAGACGGCACGAGAGAACAGGCGGAGCATCTTGGATAGGAGCAAGGAGATGGAGAGGTACTTGACTTTGACGACGCAGAAGGTATACCATGACAACTCAAGACGTCATTGAGTTGGCGCCTCTTCTGGTGGAGGGTATCAGTGTTGTATGTTCGCCATGGTACATATGGCACGATCTGCCATCTCCAAGCTCATATCAGTATACAACCTCCAACGTTGATGCGAAGCGCTTCAGTTGCAGTGCCGTGTCTTGCTAAGATTCTCTCGTCAACTTCACTTCACTTCAGCCTCATCACGTGCTCGACCGGCGAGTACCGCCACCACCGCTGCGGCTCTGCGCCCCAATGCATCCCCGCCGAAGGAATCCCGCAATCCTTCACGCTTCATGTCAACACGACACGACCACGGCACTCATGAGCACATGGGATGCTCGTTCCTCCATCTGCCCATCCGCCCAGCCTGTACATGTACTCGACTCCCAAATGCTGACCACACCTAGGCTCCGGACCAGCCGACACAGGCTTACGAGCAACTGCAAGGCTGTAGAACGCCTCCAGCTAGAGAGGCGTCGCGTGATGGAAACCCCCCCCAATCTTCTTCCAACCGCAGCTCCGCCCCCAAGCTGAGATTGAGGCACAGCGCCACCCGCTCCATCGTCCCGCATCCTTCACCACCACACGCCTATCTTGCGCTATTCCTGGCCTGAGGTATCGACACAGCCGTGCACCATCGAGCGTCTGGCGGGAGAGCTGCGTGCAATGCATATGCATATGCATACCGTGGCCTGACCCGACTTCAGCTCTTCTTCTCGGTAGGCTGGGCGCGACTGCTTCATGGTCTGCTCCTCCTGTCCTGACCTTCCTTTCGCCTCTCGCTTTCGCATCATCAGTCATTCTCATATCGTACTTTCCTTCGCCGGACATCTGGACTTGCCGCAAGAACAGGAACGAGCACTGGAAGCCCCGAGGGTCCCAGACATCTCCATGACAAAGTGTTGGCCGGCCATATCCAGCGAGCATACATCACAATAGAACCTACACGCGCCCGGAGCGCGAAATCTCTAGCCAAGCATGACATCTCAAGCAGAGCAATCCGCCTCCACCCCGACCCTCGATGCGGCCGAATCATCCTCCCTCGCCGTGGCATTCAGTAGTGCAACGGCGGCTGGCCAGATTGCGGAGCTCACCCAATTCCACAACATGTCTACCAAGCAATTCGATTTGGCAGCCTATTCGCTCAACTACACCCAGACGGGCTGCTTCAGACCCGGCGCGCTGCCTGTAGCCTTGGCGGAGAACGACACCTGCTTGCTGGGTTGGCACTGTTCGTATGCGGACACTCTTGAGTGTATTCTGTAGCTGCTAACGCAAAGGTATGATCAGGTCCGGCATCGAACGATGAATATCCTCCGCAATACTGTCCACCCTATGAGCAGTGCACAGTCATACGGAGCACTAAGGGTACATGCAATATACAAGGCGTCCTCGAACCGCACATCTGCGCCGATGGGTTCTATTGTCCGCCCGGCGGGAAGCAGCAGATTGTCTGTCCAAAAGGCACTTTCTGCCCCACGGGCAGCTACCAGCCTTTGAATTGCAGCTTTGGCGCCCTTTGCGTGCAAGGGAGTAGGAGGCAGATCGTCACGGTGCCGATGGGGGTCATGGTCGCGATCGACGTAGCGCTGGCGATACTCGTTGGCGTCGGCTTCGCGATCTCGAGGTGGAGGAAGAGCAGACCGAAGCACTACACCACGCTGGATCAAACGGACGGAGCAGGCGACGACATTGAGTTGCTGGCGGCGCAAGGCGCTGTCGGCAAATCGGCGAGCCCGCGGTTATCAGTCTCGACCCCGAGAGAGGATACCCCGAAGCCGTTGCGACCGTCTTCCACGCACACCAGACGAGCAAGCGGCATGGTGGACAATATGGACGGCGCCATGGACGACGACGATCTCTCGCAGTACGACGACGTGGATGCCATCGAGGATGACTTCCACAACTCGCCGGATATGCAGCGCTTCATCCGCTCCATGTCCCGGACCATCGAAACCAACTCCATCGGCCTCTCCTTCGATTTCGAGAACCTGTCCTTCGAGACCCGGCGCGGCAAGAAGATATTACAGGACGTCACGGGCACAATGCCGCGCGGCAGCTGCTGGGGCGTCATGGGCGGCTCCGGCGCGGGCAAGAGCACGTTCGTGAATGTGCTGATGGGCAAGCTGACTGCGACGGGCGGCACGATCAAGATCAACGGGTGGGTGAAGGACATGCATCTGTACAAGAAGTTGATCGGATACGTGCCGCAGGACGATATCCTGTTCCCGGAGCTGACGGTGAGGGAGAATATCTTGCATTCGGCACGGATACGATTGCCGGCGAGTTGGAGGGATAAGGCGATACAGGATCATGTGGATAGTTTGATTGGGTGTTTGCAGCTTACGCATGTGCAGCATAGTCGGGTGGGTGATGCGCGGGCGCCGGTGATCTCGGGCGGGCAGCGGAAGAGGGTGAATATTGGTATGGAGCTGGCTGCGGCGCCCATGGCGATCTTCCTGGATGAACCGACGAGCGGGCTTGATGCGACGAGTGCGGCGATGATCATGCGCCTGCTCAAAGCGATCAGTCGGCTGGGTGTGACGACAATCGCCATCATCCACCAGCCGCGAGAGCAGATCTTCTACGGCTTCGACCAGCTCTTATTGCTCGCGCAAGGACGAAGCGTCTACAGCGGCGCAACGGAGGACGTCCAGCA
>NAJQ01000461.1:0-23767 GCA_005059865.1 Friedmanniomyces simplex
TTCAGCACCCCGGCGAGCCGCCAGGCGAGGGAGTTGACGTCGTGCATGCCTGTGTTCATGCCCTGGGCAGAGCCGGAGCTATGCGTGTGGGCCGCATCGCCCGCAATCAGGATCCTCTCTCGCTCTTGGAAGCGCTCCGCGACGTGCTGTTGTATTCCGTAGACGGTATGCCAGTGAATCTCGGAAAACTCAAGCTCGAAGGGCGCCACCGCTTTCGCCGCCTCCACTGCGGCGTCTGCAGCGCTCATGTTCGTCCCGTACTTCTCGAAGAGCTCCTCGCTCAAGACGTAGCCGACGCGGGTCGCGCTGTGGTCGAGCGAGACCCAAAGCACGTGGCCGTGGGTCTTACTTTCAAAGGTGCCAAGACCCAAGCGCGCTTCGGGCAGATTGGTCTTCACCAAGCCATCAATACGGACCCAGTGATCCATTTTTCGTTCTCCGATGAAAGGGATCCCAGCAAGCTTCCGCACAGTGCTGCCTCCGCCATCACAACCAACAATATACTTCGCCTTGACCGTCGTCGGCTCTCCCAGCATGCTCTGGCAGTGAGCGTATACTTGATAATCATCCCGAGCACTGGCATCAAGCTCGTACCTCAACAGCTTCGTCGGAGCGTGGATCTGGACCCCCATCTCCGCCAACTTCGCCCGGAAGATGTCCTCGCTGTACTTCAGCCGGATGTTCAGTACGTGCTGGAAGTGCGCTTGACCGGAAGGATTGAGCAGCGCCTCCCAGCCTCGGCCCTGCGTGCGTTTCCCGTCGGCGTATGTGAAGCTCTGCTTGCCGATGAATCCAATCTGCGTCATGTCGTCGTAGAGATCGAACTGGTCGAGGATTTCGAGCGTGCGTGGGTAGAGGGTGCAGGCCCGGCCGTACATGGGAAAGTTCGGGCTGGACTTGTCGGCGGCATCGATGATGTGCACGCTGAGGCCGAGGCGGGTGAGTTGGTAGGCGAGGACGAGGCCAACCGGTCCGGCGCCCGAGATGAAAATATCGGTGGTGTAGTCTGCCATGGTTGAGGAGAAAGGAGAAGTCTGGTCTGCCCACGAGGAGGGGGCTGTCGTGGTTTTATCCGACAATGTCTCGGGATACTGAGGATGGAGGATTGTGTCGATTGATAATGCAGTAGGGCTCAGATTGAGCGGTCGACTCTACAACACTGAGCGAGCGCCGGATTTTGTACGCCCGCTGAAGTTTGGAGGCATCGTGAGGCGGGTATACACCCAAAGCCGAGCTCCGGATCGGCGGATGTACTACGAAGTCTGCAGCTGCTGAGCACTGAGGGAACGCAAAGGCTACGTACGGTATAATCCTCCAACACGCCTGACATCCACAATGGGCCATCCATGACTAACACTCTAAATACGAGCAGCCCTGGATCGCAAGGATTGCGAGACCTATGATGACCGCGCGAAGGATCGCATTAGACTCCCGCAGGCACCCGGGCAAACATGGTTACACGGCTGGAGCTTGCTCGAGATCTGAAGCTTTCGCCAGCGGCACAAGCAACAGGTCATCCTCGGTAACCGGATGCTCGGGTTTGCATGAAGGGGCCCACTACGCCGCCTCCAAGACCTTCATCCGCTGTCTCGCCGTTTGGGAGACCTACAATCCGGCTGCAGTAAGCCGTGGTCCCAACCCCAGAGTCCCCCTTGAAGATTGTGAGACGGTGGAGGTTGAGAGACTGTTGTTGCTTGCGTTTGCCGTCGAAATGACGTCGGGGATCAGGTCGGTCTGGTATCATACAGTAGCATACATACAAACCGGATTGCTTCCCTTTCCGGCATACTCGCGCGGGCTATTGGCAGGTACGAGGTGACAACGGTTCATGGCCTTTGAAATGCGGCCCCCTCCGCCACGCAAGGCGTTCGATCCCGATTCTTGGAGAGCGAGCCTCCACCTGATGTCTGCTTTCCTCCTCAGATCAGTCAGGTATCGACGGGAGGTTTCAACAGTATTGACAACCCCAAACTCATTCGCCTTTCGTAGTTATGCATCTTCGAAGAATATCTACTTGCCTGCTTCTGCCGTGTCCATCACCAAACACTTGCATGTGCATATGCGACGCTCGACCCCGCACCAGCCATCGCGGAGTCGAAGTATTGGTACGCAGATCGAAGCCGGCGATCAGACCAGCTTCAAGATGCTCTTTCGCCATAAGCGGCAACTGTGCCTGGCTAGCGATGCAGTAGTTGCGGGGGTGCCTCTACATGTACTCTCCAAGGTTGCACTACTCTCCAGGGGCACACACAGGCACTACAGGTAAAGGAATGTTTGCTGCCCCGTCGTGGTGCGTGGTTGCATGCAGATGGGGACGGTTCACCGATCTGCGCGGCTTGTGGTCGGCTCCACTCGCGAGGGAGTCGGAACAGGTACAAGAGGTGAAGGTGCGCTTGTTTGATGTGAATTGATTGAGGAACACCTCTCATTGCTTTCACGCCCGGTCGAGAGCAAGACAACCAGTCATGGCGATCCCTCTCCTCTACCTCTCGCTCTTCGCAGCCTCCATCGCGGCAGAGGACTCCGTCACCTACCCTCCAGCCGCCTGGTCGACCTCGATAGGATGGTGGCCCACCCCTCCCTTCGTCACCGAGTCCAGCGGGCCCATCGTCCCGCATTACTCCACGCCTCCGGTCACGACCTCGCTCAGCGGCGTGCCGGAGTATACTTACACCTCTCCGCCTGGGTACTCCGGGACCACGGCGCCGACACCTTTCCCTAATACAACGGGCTCGGCAGGACCCAGCTCGACGGGGGTAAATAGTACGCTTCCGGCGTGCAAGCCGATTCAGTATGATTTCCCTGCCGGGTCGGGCGGGAATGCTGAGCGAGCGGCGGCGATTGTGGAGGCGTACTTGTATGGTTGGGAGGCTTATGCTAAGCATGCGTTTGGTAAGGACGAGTTGCAGCCGCTGAACGCTTCGGGGGTGAACGACTGGTAGGTCATATTGATGTTTTGACCCTTCAGTCATGTCCGAGACATCTGCTAACCCTGCCATTCTTCGCTTTTCAGGTATGGTTGGGGCGTGACAATCGTCGATGCGATCGACACAGCCATCATCATGAACCTCACGGATGTGGTCGCCCAGCAACTGGCGTTCATCCAAAAGATCGACTTCACGACCACCACGTACGGTCCTGTGGAAATTTTCGACGTCAGTATCCGTTATGTAGGCGGATTGATATCAGCGTACGATCTCCTGAAGAGCGGCCAATTCTTCGACGACTACCCGCAAGGTCAGATAGACGCTCTGCTCTCCCAGGCCGTCTCGCTGGCGGACAAGATTGCGTTCGGCTTCAATTCTCCAACTGGTTTATCCTCAACGGACGTCAATTTCACGTCCAACGAGCCTGTCTTCGGCACGTATACGATCGCCGCCACGAACGTGACGTATAACTCCACCAACACGGCGTCGACGGGGACGTTCATCCTGGACTGGTCCCGGCTGTCGGATCTGACGGGCAACCAGACGTACCGCCAGCTGAGCGAGCGCGCGGAAAGCTACCTGGTCAACCCGTCTCCGGCGCCGGTGTACCCGGGTCTGGTTGGGACGCAATTCGACGTCGACACTGGACGCATGTTGACCTTTGATGGTGGCTTCGAGGCCGGCGTCGACAGCTTCCTGGAGTATTTGATCAAGACGTACCAGTACGAGGAGACCGCCACGACGACCCAGTACAAAGACTTTTGGCTGCAGGCGGCGCAGTCCGCGATGAAGTACATCGCGCTGCACCCCTACGGCTTCCCAGACCTGACCTTCCTCTCCGAACTCGACGTCAACGGCACAATCGCCCTGACCGAGGACGACTTCACCTGCTTCGCAGGCGGCAACTTCCTGCTCGGCGCCAAACTCCTCGCCGTGACAGACGGCTGCCACCAAACCTACAACACCACGCTGACGGGCTTGGGACCCATCCAGTGGAGCTGGTACAATGCCTCGAACCAGGCCTACGACCCCCGCGACGACAACGACACGCCCGAGCGCAAGTTCGCGGCCAAGTACGGCTACTTCATCCCCGATGGCGACGAGGGGTGGGCGTCGCGGCCGGAGCCGACGGAGAGTCTGTTCTATGCGTACCGTATCACCGGCGATGCGAGGTGGGCGGAGTACGCGTGGCAGAATTTCCTGGCGATCAATGAGACGGCGCGGAATCCGAACGGTTTCGCTACGGTAAGATTTACTGTCCGTATCATTGTTTTGATGAGTTGCTGATGTGAGGCCCAGGTCAACAACGTCAACGAGCCTTTCGGTGGCAGTATGACCAACGCTTTGGATTCGTAAGTGGAACCCGGTGACCCGTGGTACGATGCTGGACTGACGCGGCGCAGCTTCTTCTTCGCGGAGGTCACGAAGTACTTGTACTTGGTTTTCTCCGATCCGAGCCTGATCGACTTGTCGAGATGGGTCTTCAACACGGAAGCTCACCCTTTCCTGGTCCAGTGCAGCGGAGGCGGCGGCGTTGGCGGTGGCGGTGTTTCTGGGACGTCGAATAGCACGGCTGCGAGCTTGACGGGATACCCATAGTGTTCTGGGACCGCTAGATATGTAGCAGTGTTGGTAGGACCTCGTCTGCAGCGATATCGTGGTCATGACAGACTTGGACATATTCCTCATCACGTGACTGTGCCTCTGCGCAGGCTCATAACCTCGGGTAAACGCAGTGAGGGGTCAGTCTGCATGGCACGCATTTCGCAGCAGCTCTCACCTCGAAGTTCCTTTCTGTCTCCTCGATCATTGTGCGAGGCTGAAGACCTACCTACAGTCTCTGATTTCAGCGCTGGCTCTCGAGAAACAATGGAAGACCCGCGATGCGTCCGTACAGCCCGGCTTCTCTGGTGACCTCCTTTCACGGGTCGCCGGAGAAAGCCCGGGGTGGCCAGCAGCGGACGCTACGGTCGACCAAGTGGATCCGGTTTCCTCCCGCCCAATCCATGGCGACAGGAGCATCGCTTCGAATCGCCGTCGTTTCGTGGCCGCGTTGTGCTCATATCGGAAGACGCTCGTTGTGGGAACAATCCGTCCGGTCCGGTGAAGGGCGAACAGGTCCAGTGTGATACCAAAGGGGGACATATTGAGAAGAAGTCATCCCATTCATTTCTTTCATGCACAGTGTTGTTTGAGGGAAAAGTCGCTTCACCATGACGTTTTCCTCATCAGCCGACTCCGTTCTCTTTTCTGTGTCCAGCCTCATTGCTCACAAGCCGGCGCTAGCATCGGAGGCGCAGCGGGAAGGGACCGGATCTGGCATCGGGAGAAAGGCAAACCAACCGCAAACGAGCCGGCAGAAGGAGATGCGTCCCGGCGAAATCTCGTGGAAGCGCTAGAGCAAATGTCGACGCACATGACTCGGGCTTCGGATGACTTTTGTGATGGTTGAAGAGAAGAGGCAAGAGCTACGGAGGGAGGGCTTCACGGGAAGGAAGGAGCATGGGTGTCGATGCATACGTCTACAATGTAACCCAGAAAGACTTCCAGAAGGCTGAGATGTGGTTTGGTCGGCAGCAGCACTCAGGAGTGCCGTCACAAGGCCATCAAACGCCAGCCGTCGGGCAACTTCGGAAGCAGAAGCACAGGCCGTGTCAGATTTAAGACCTGTCTCCCAACAACGACAGGCCTGGACAGCCAACACATCGACAGTCATGTGAGCATCGCAGACTGCTGGACAAGCGGTGACTGGTGTTGATGAAGGAAGGAATGTAGAAGTGTGTCAGGCGGTCGAGCGTGAGAGGAACGCCGCTCCTTATATACCCGCATCATCACCTCGGGCATAGTCGGAAGTGGGTCAACAGGGAGGCCGCACCATCGCGCACAGGCATCTCAATCAAGTACCCAGGTACCAATCAAGAACCTCATCTTGACCAGGTGGGCCGCCTTGACATCCCTTTTCCACCATCCGAGCTTCCAAGCGTGAAAAAGATTTTGCTTTCCTGTTCCTCGTCCCACACACACCCACACATCCTCCCCGTTGCCAGCTCCAGCTCGACCATCATCAGCAAAAACTCTCCTCTCCATCAAGGTCATCAAACAGCCCTCTTCTTTGATCCTTTTTTCAAAGCACCACGCCCAACACAATGGCATCTTCCCTCCGCATGGCCGCGCCCAAGATGGCCTCCATGGCCGCCCAGAGCTCCGTCAAGGTCGCTCGCTCGCCCATGATGAACAAGTCCCAGCAGCTCCAGAAGTTCACCCGTGCCTACTCCGGTAAGAGCTCTGCAAGCTCCAAGCTCCAAGCTCCAGCAACACAACAACGCAACAAGAAAGACCACAGACAAACTGACATCCTTTCCCCCCCCCCCCGATAGCCGCCACCCGCTCCTCCTCCTCCAACACCGCCTTCAACACCATGAAGCGCACCTCCACCCTCCTCAACTCAGCCCGCACCCAGGTCTCCCCCGTCGGCATCCAAGCCACCCGCGCCTACTCCTCCGAGATGGCCAACGCCCTCGTCCAAGTCTCGCAGAACATGGGCATGGGCTCCGCGGCCATCGGGCTCGGCGGCGCCGGGATCGGTATCGGCCTGGTCTTCGCCGCCCTCTTGACCTCCGTCGCTCGCAACCCGTCGCTCCGCGGCCAGCTGTTCTCCTACGCCATCCTGGGTTTCGCCTTCGTTGAGGCCATCGGGCTGGTAAGACCACAGATCCCCAAATCCCAATCGCATGGCGACGAGGCCCTTGAGAAGTGTGTTTGTGTGTTGCTGACTCGCTCTCCGCAGTTCGACCTCATGGTTGCCATGATGTGCAAATACGTGTAAGCGGGGGGTCACCGGGACTCTCCCAGGATTCCAAGCAATGGCGAGGGGCGAAGGGGTGGGGAGGGGAGGGTGTCGCATAAGCATTGTGCCAGCGTTGTAAGCAGCATTGTACCAACAGTCAGCAGAAAGAGCAATTAGACACTATAGACAAAGACGGGTAGAGAGGGAACGCATCCGCCGCTCGTTCGAGGTTTGGCTGCAAGTTGTACATATCTGTAACAATAAGACACAATCTCCAATCAAGCTGAAGGCTGGCTGGCTGGGCACGCCTTCCCTGTTGTCCGCTCTTTGGTATTGCTGCTGCATCGTTTCATCGACCAGGGAAGAGCAGGGTGGATTTCGGTCGCTTACTGAAAGGGTTAACGCATCACAGCTTCCCTCCCACCCGACGACTCATCTTCCAGTCTGGACCTGCGCAACGCTCACTCCCACCCACCCACCTCAACTTCCGCCTCGCTCTAAAACTCCTCGAACCCACCACATCTCCTCTCGGACCGGACCAGACTTAAGTCATGATTGCGTCCCCCGCACACCGAACCAGTCAATCAACGCCAACCCCAGCATACCCAAGAAAACCGGCCCAGCGAAATCATAGTCGTGGCATTGACCGGCGTAGCCACGGGGGAAGGCAAAAAGATGACAACTGAACCCCTCAAATACGAGGGGGAATAAATCTACCCAGAGCCCAAAAGAGGCCAAGTGAGAAGGGCCCGAATGTGATGTGTTCTTTGCGAAGGGCGCTTCGGTAGTAACAGTGTGATGGTGGAATGAGGTATGATAACGTAGAGCGCCAGGGTCGAGAGGCTGAGGATGGCGTTCAAGGCGCCGTTGGTGCCGATGTTGATGAAGGAGAGTGAGGACGATGATGGTTGTTACGAGGCTGATTGAGTGGATGGGGATGTGGTTGTGAGGGTCAATCTGGGGAGGGAGGGCTGTTGAATGGCGTTATATATGCGGTAAGTCTTCGAGCCGGCGGCGGTGACTTATGTGGGCGAAGAAGACGGAGAATGGTGGCAGGCCCGGCTGCAACTCGCTGTTGCGTTGGGATGTACTTCTCACACCGGTCCATCGAGGATCGTCCTTACCGTCTCGAGCGAAAGCGAACGTAAGGCGTGAAAAGGAAGCCAAGGGCGCGAGACCAGACGCAGAAGCGATTTCGAGGAGCCCAGACTCCATCGCTGTCGCCGCCGCTTTGGACGCCGTCGTCGCCTCGAAGATGGCTATGATGGGGTAGCCGGGAGAGTGCTGAGCACTTCGCTGACGTTACCGATGCAGAAGAGGAGGGCGATCAGGAAGGCGAAGGCGAGGACTTCGGGCACCGTCCTCGGGGAGTCCTGGACTTCTTCGCTCATGTGCAGGGCGCCGTCGAAACCTCCCGCTTGGTCAGTACTGTGGTCAAAGTGCTTTCGTGGTTCTTCGCAGCGAACATACCGACGAAGCAGTAGACGAGTGTCAGCAGGCCGATGCACCACGATACTCCGTCGCTGGACCAGCCTCCTCCGTTCACGAAATCGGTGGCAAAAAAGTCGGCTGAGCTGGGTGGCGCGAGCGCGACGAGCGTCACTAGCAGCATCACGAAGAATACGCCATGGCAGATACCACCAATGAGCTCAACGACGGGCAGCAGCTGGATAGCCCAGACATTGACCGCGAACAGTTTTCCTACGACTGCCCACATCAGAAGCGTGCCGTGCCATCGCTGCGCAATATAGCTTTCGTAGGAGCATGATCAGTCCCTGCATTTGGGGGGCGGTGAGGTACACGACGCTTGTCGCTGTCGCCTGCCAAGCGAGGACGGTGATCCAGCCTTGCATCCAGGTGATGAATGCAGCAAAGCGGGGAGGCGCGAACAAGTAGGTTCAATGTTATTGTGCCTGCCCAGAGCGGACTATATGAGCCATCGATTCTGCACACGTGGAGCATGCCCTTCGGTCCTTACCCCAGCGATCGGGCACATGGAGGCCATTTCTGTCAACGAAGCCGCAAGCGCTAATGTGCTGCTGAACGACAGGATCATGTCATGGACGAGCGAGACCGGGCCACCGTTGTTGAGGCCGGCGGGGAAGGCTCTGCGCAAATATTAGTCGTGTGGCACCGCATACTGGAAGAACAACGCATACTCTGCCACGGACTCCCAGGAAGCGAGGAGGGTCACTGCAAGTGCGAGGGTTGGCAAGAAGCTGAAGATGCGTCTGAGCTGCTGTCGCTTTCCCATCTGCGCCATGATCGCCAAGTCCTGCTGCGTTGCGCCGAGGACATCGCCTTCACGCTCTCGCTGAGCCATCTTAAGCTGTGATGGTTGTCTGTTTCTGGAACTCCGTCGTCCCCTACCACCTCGGGAAAAGTGGCGGAAGATTTAGCCGGCCACCGAGGGATAGGGTGCAGTACTAGCATTGATCTGAGTACCTTGCGCATGAAGACCGTCGGTGGGGACGAGTTTAAAAAAGGTCGAGCCTCGACCCTGCGATTTGGTTGCTGTTGCGTAGTATTGTAAGCGGGACGTGCATCACACAGCTCGACTTCGGCTTCGGATGCGGAAACAGATCGAATCGATACCTGTCATCTCGTCGAGTATGTTGTATAAGGTGCGCAGAATTGGACAGTGGATGATGTGGCAACATAACATCCTCAACTGACTAGCAGCAGAGCTTGATCATAGCTTCAGCTGTAGGCCAAGGCTCTCCGGCCCGGCTCTCAGCACGCGACATCCAACCATCATGACAGGAACGTGGAGTTGATCCAGTCAAAATTGCTGAAATCCAAGTCGCTCCAATTGGCGAACAGGGCACCATTTGCGTTCGTCACGGGCGTCACAGCGGTGTAAGACGATTCAGGCTGGGTCGCTGGCTGCGCTGCCAGCTTGGTCGCCCACAGCTGCCTCAACCCCTGTGTCCGCCCCGCCGCCCGCGTCCAGACATCTTCTCCCTGCGGCTCTCCATTGGCATCGATTCCGCTGGCACGCGCCACTTGGCGAAACTTGTCGGACATGCGGTCGATGACCGTCAGGATGTCGACGTCGGCGCGGACGTCCTCGGTGCTCCAAGACGCATCGTCGAGAGTGCTCAAGACGAATAGCAGGCCCATGCAGTGTCTGAGCTGGAGGATGTGGCAGGTGGGCACGCCCATGAAGCTGGCGAGGGGCAGGGCGAAGAAGACATCGAGCCAGGACTTGATCGCCTGGAGGCTTGCGTGGAGGTGCTTCAACCGTGACAGATTGGGCGAAGTGAGTCCAGTACTCTGTTCCTTGACGGCGGGGTCGCCTGATAGCGCGACCTCGTTGATGGCCAGCTGGGCGGCATAAGCGTGGAGCTGGATGGGTGCTGCGGCTAGTCAGCCGTCAAGGATGGACGGAATGTGTCAACGTCATGCAACCCCGACGCGAACCGCTTACCGTGTTGCTGCAATTCAGGCTCCATCGAGGCACGAAGGTCCTCTAGATGGGAAAGCAATGCCTGAGCGTACAGGACAGGTGATGGTCGCAGTGCCGTTCGCGGCTCCATGATGTTATCGTACGCCCTCGTCAACGTGGCTCGCTCGGCGACAAGCTGCAGTCTGACTTGCTGCACTAAGGCTTGATCTAGCGAACACTCTCGGCGGCTTTCCAAGTCACGTACGCATTCTTCCATGTGAGGAGTCCAGCGAAGAGAGTCTATGATCTTGACGGATGACGAGACGCTGCGGAAGTATTTAGCTTGGCAGTACCGAAGTCAGAGGGTAGAGATGCTCTGTACATACGTCGAGGTCAACAGAAAACAGCCGAGGACCGCTCTGCGTTCTTCAACCGTGCGGGCAACGCCAATTTCCATACCGAAAGCTTGCGAAATGCAGTGTACTTGCGATGGCTCGCTGGCGACCGGCTTGTGGAGTCCGAGATGGTGCACAGTGGCGATGGCAAGGTTTGCAAAGGTGCATGTTGATGTGGTCAGGTATACTTTCGGCGTGTCGCGTTGCATTTGGAGATGGACCCTAGTCGGAATACGATCAGTCTCTGACACACAGCGACTGAGAGCAACGACCTCCCGCATACCATGCGACGAAAACAAGCAACGCAAGCAGCAAGTCTATGGAGAGCTCGCTTTTGACAAGCGCTTCTTGAGCCAAGACCTGTCGCAGTCGATTGCTTCTGCTGCTCTGGCGCGGTGTAGACTTGCAGGCAACTGCCATGATGGCATCAAACAGAAGCGGTCGTTGTTGACGAAACTGCGATATGTTCGTCGTAACCGGCAGATACACAAACGGGAAGAAGGTCGCATGGCAGTCCCGAAAAGTGGCGAGGCATTCTTCTGCTTCCTCCGGCGAAGGCTCGTCGAGCTGTGGGTATCACTTGATCAGCACCCATAGATAGTTTCCCGATAGACACCGCGAGTACACCTACATGTACTTGCACTCGTCCGCCATGGCCGCTATCGGGTGACGTTGACTGTGCAGGCTTGAGCAGAGAAACAAGCTCATCAAGCTTCCGCTCCAAGCCAGACGAAACACCTCCTGCCCGCTCGGGGCGCGTACATCCGTCACTGGGACTCGCGCCGGTTTTCAGTCGTCGCCGCTTCTTCTCCGATGGCTGACAATGTTTCTGCATGCGTTGACATCTGCTTAGGCGTTACTACAGCATATCCGGAGATGGTGGAGCGGAGGAGGTGTTCATCCTACCGATCGCACCGACTCGATGGTCCAGGCCCTGAGCTGCGTGCACATTTCGCTTTGGCTTTGACACAGGCCTCACAGGCAAGCCCATACCCTGCTGAGCTCTCGTCCGTTGTGATCGTCGTTAGCATCTTCGATCGTTGTGCAGTCTTGGGCGTGTCTTGGCTTACGGGTGACGTCAGAGAGTGAGTCGGAGTTCGAACAAGCTTCCTCAATCCCGTCCCGTCCGCAACGCTGGGACCCGCAGCGGAGCGGAGCGGACGTCAACTCTCCGTGATGCAATCAAACCGACCGAATTCAATTCTCCGGAGGACATCAGAGCCACTCGATCTCCTGCGTGACCCTCCGTGCCTACGAGCGCCGCTCCGTAACCACGGCTACCTCCTATGGCGTTAGGAGATACCGAGCATTAGACCGGACAGTGGTATAAGTACATTCCAATGTCGTGCATCGTCACTACCCTACCGCTCTCATCAACAGTCATCTGGTCTGTACCCTAAGGACCCCCCATCCGATACTGATTCGGTGCGGAAAACACGAGCATGGCCAGCTCAGACCAATCGACGTCGCCCAGACCGTCGCTCGAGAAGCACACGGAGGCGGAACTGTCCACACCCACAGTGAGCGACGTCAACCCGGTGCCTGAACCCGTAACGGTGGAGGAGGCTGCACTCAGCAAGCCGGAGGGCAAGCCAGACGAGAAGCAGGAAGAGTGGCTCACCGGCATCAAGCTATGGGCCGTCTTCAGCCCCTTGGTTTTGGTCTTCTTCCTGGTCCTGCTGGATACCACCATCGTCTCTACAGTACATGTCCTTCCCCTTCGGTACTCGCGAGCGGGTTGCTAACACCACTCAGGCCATTCCAAGCATCACCAACCACTTCAACTCCCTCCCCGACATTGGCTGGTACAGCGCCTCCTACCAGCTGGCTAGCGCCGTGCTACAGCCTCTCGCGGGCAAGGTCTATGTTCACTTCAGCAACAAGGTCAGCCTCGAGAGTACAATTCACATCCGAGACATGATGGCTGATACCCTCCGCTCTGCCAGTGGTCTTTCATCAGTTTCTTCGCCCTGTTCGAACTCGGCTCTCTGCTATGCGGTGTCGCCACTTCATCCAAGATGTTAATCGTCGGCCGCGCGGTTGCAGGCATGGGAACCGCAGGCCTGCAGAATGGCGCGATGACCATCATCTCCGCGAGTGTGCCACTCCACAAGCGCCCGGCCTTACTCGGCATCTGTCAGGGCTTTGCCCAGCTTGGGCTCGTCTTTGGCCCGTTGATCGGAGGTGCTCTGACACAATACACGACATGGCGGTGGTAAGCAAGCTACGCCTTTAGAGGGCACATGGAATACCTCTGATCTCTCCCAGGTGCTTCTACATCAACCTGCCAGCGGGCGGGCTCGCCGCCGCGATTCTGCTCGTTACGCGCATTCCCGACGCCTATACCAAACCACCGCCGATGGAGATCCTGCGTAACTTCCATCGCAAATTCGACCTCTTCGGCTTTGCGCTGTTCGCACCAGCTATGGTGATGTTACTGCTTGCTTTGCAATGGGGTGGCAATGTGTAAGATATCTTGTCGTTCTTCACCATAGCCGTGACGGCTAACACCACGCAGATATCCTTGGAAGTCCGCCACTGAGATCGGACTCTTCTGTGGCTTCGCCGGCAACATCCTCGTTTGGCTCGGTTGGAATTGGTGGAAGAAAGATGATGCCTTGATCCCCGTGTCAATGGCCGGGCGGACAACGGTCTGGAGTGGTCAGTCAACCCTATGGCTATCACAACGTGAGGAGACTGAGACGCCTACTGACATTTCCATCCCTCAATTCAGGTTCCCTCGTCCTCGGCTTCCTGATGTCCAGCTTGTACATCTTCGCCTACTACCTACCAGTATGTGTCAGCCTGCTTTGCACTCACTTGTTGTTTCTGACCTTCCAAGATCTATTTCCAATCTGCCGATGGCGCCTCGCCGACGATGAGCGGCGTCTACATGCTGCCAAATATCCTGGCCGCCCTGGTCCTGGCTGTCCTTTCCGGCAAACTTGTCGGCGTTGTCGGGTACTACACGCCGTTCAGCATTGCGAGCGCTATCTTCATGGCCGTCGGTTACGGACTATGCGGCACCCTCGCTCCAAAATCATCTGCCGGTGACTGGATAGGTGCGTACCGATCGATGTGACCTTGGGCTACTCTCCGAGACACTGACTAACATGAAATGATCCCAGGCTTCCAAATAATAGCCGGCGTAGGTCGCGGAATGGGCATGCAAATGCCGCTTGTGGCCGTGCAAAACAACCTCTCACCCGCCATGATCCCGCTAGCCATCTCCCTGTGCATGTTCACTGGCATGCTCTTCGGCGCACTATTCCTCAGCGCCTCGGCCACCATCTTCACCAACAGCCTACGGACTTTGATCCCGGAGTATGCGCCTACGGCAGACCTCGAAGCGATCGTCGTCGCGGGCGCAACAGGTTTCCGAAAAGTCGTGGCTCCGGATGAGTTGGCCGGTGTACTGCTCGCTTATGCGAAGAGTGTGGATCGGGTGTTTTACCTGTGCGCTGCGCTGGCAGCGCTGTGCTTGCCTTTCAGCTTTGGTCTCGGCTGGACGAATATCAAGGCGAAGGCGCAGAAGAAGAACGCGGCGGCGGGTCAGCCAGCGGAAAAGGTCGAGGCCGAAGTTTAGCGGACATGCTACGTACTCGAAGCCATAATTCCGCTCTGCTCGCCCAGCGGCTACCGGCGGGGCTTGCAATGCCGGATGCAATCGAGAGAAGAACAAGCAAAATTCCTCGGCAGACACCACGACGACTCAAACGAAGGTCGAATGCCTTAGACACCTTCATCGGTACCCGGTATCAACATCGAAGCCATGACCAATACCTGTCTCGCTCCGTTCACAGAGCCCAGCTGCACCGCAGGCATGGCCACCGACCAGGTCATGCGGCTCTTGCCGTATCGAGGGCCTCTCCGTGGTGGCACGCAGAGTACGGGTTCGCTTGCTACTCTTTGTGCCAAGTGGAGGAGTGTCCCAGTCCATTCGGCGGTATCATTGCGCTCGAGAGGCGTCGAAGATGAAAGGGAAAGGGAAAGTCGAGGGAAAGTGAAGAGTATCACACATACATCATAGAACTCATGCATCGTACTACATAGGCTGCTCCTTGGCCTCGGGGACGCTCTAGGGCACACACTCATTGACGCGAATGACTTGCACCCACGTTCAACCTCTCTTCTCATCCATGTGCCCGCAAGCGATGTGAGACGCCATTGAGATATCGGCAGCACAGCGGCGGCCTCAGGCAGACCAAGAATCATCCTTCCTACAAGTATGTACGTTCAGTTCGTCAGATTCGACCACAGTCGATCGAGGTCGATCGAGACCCTCACAAGCACGACAATCCAGCTTGCTATGGCGAGAACATGGGTAGACAGAGGGCCCACCCGCCCTGCGACGTCCCCTGGTCATTTGTTCACCAATCCCTCCGCTGTATGCTGCTGCACCTGCCTGCGTCGACCACGCCGGACGGTACGCAGTACGACTGTACGGCAAGTTCACCCGGTCCACTCCCAGTACGGTAACGAGATCACACCGAACGCAGCTTCGATGGTGCCATGGTGAACAGACGTGCCTATCATACCTAGCGGGACGTGGTCTCGTCTGGATTCAATACGGGAGGATCATCCGGCGTATGGCGTGCTCAAGCCGAGCGCCTCATCAACTGCTGCACCCGCACACGAGGCCTACTCTTGAATTGACTTTGAAGTCCTGCTCCTGTGCTCCCTCACAACCTCTCATTAAGCTCTTTACCTTTTGGTCCGTCCGAGACAACCGTCCTGGACAATCATGGGTATCTTCACAAAGGTACCAGGTACGCGGAAGGGAAAGCTCAGGGCCTACTGGTTCGGCTTCTTCATTTGCGTTTCCGGCTTTCTATTTGGTTACGACACTGGCATCGTTGGTAGGTGATCCAACCGAGCGAGGACGGCCATAGAAGCCCGAAAAGCCAACAAGCTAACGATGAGCAGGTGGTGTACTCACCCTCCAAAGCTACAAGGATGACTTCCGTTTCACAGACGGTACAACAGTCAGCGCCGTAATGGTCAGCGTGCAGAACGCCGGGGCTTTCCTCGCCGCTCTGGGCGTCTTCGCGATCTCCGAACGCTTCGGCCGTCGGAGAACGATCATGGCAGCCATGGGTCTCTTCTCCCTAGGCGTCATACTCCAGGTCATCCCCTCGCACTCCCTCGCTTGCTTCTACATCGGCCGCATCGTTGCTGGCGTCGGCCTTGGAGCTGGGACAGCCGTGTCACCATCGTACAATGCGGAGATGGCGCCGAAGGAACTCCGCGGTATGCTTGGCTCGGGCATGCAGTGGTTGTTTGCGCTCGGTGTCATGATCAGCTACTGGATCGACTATGGCGTTTCCACTGGCCTCCCCGTCTCGTCGAAGCAATGGCAGATCCCTGTCGGTCTGCAGCTCGTCCCGGCTGCTGTTCTTGGTCTAGGTCTGATAGGATGCAAAGAGAGCGTGCGCTGGCTGGCGAAGAAGGAACGCTTTGATGAGGCTTGGGAGAGCCTCTGCTGGATCCGTGGGGACGATGGTGAGTCCGCGCCGCCTCATCCTCTGTGCTGTGTGATCTGTTACTGACTCAATCCTCGCGTCCAGGCCCCGGAGTCAAAGCAGAGTTCAACGAGATCAAGGTCGGTCTTGCCGAGGAACTCCGCGCCACCGAAGGCCTGAAGACCCGCGAGCTCCTCGAACCAGTGAATCGCTACCGACTCCTGCTCGCCTTTGGCGTCTTCCTCGGCCAGCAGTGCACTGGCATGACCGCGCTGGCGTACTTTGGTGAGCAATGCCCGTCGGCCTAACCCTTCAGAAAGGCGGAGTACATCTGCTAACCCTACACTCCTTCCCTCACAGCCCCACAATTCTTCAAGGTCCTAGTCGGAGCCGGCAGCAAAAACCTGCTGATCACGGGACTGTTCGGGTTGGAGAAGTTCGTCATGGTAGGAACCTACATCTTGTTCTTCTCCGAAAAGTGGAATCGGAGGCCGACGCTGTACGTTTCCGGCGTGCTGATGGCGTGCTGCTTTGTCATCGTCAACACCGTCAACAAGACCACGCCAGCTCCGAAGGACAACAAAGCCACACCAGCCGGCATTGCAACAGTCGCTATGGTCTTCCTCACCAATTCGATCTATCAATTCAGCTGGGGACCGTTGCCGTGGCCGTACACGTCGGAGGTGAGCTCGCCCCGATCAAATACCCCATCCCCGTCACCATCCGAGCAAAACCTAAAGCAATCATTCCACACCAGATCTTCCCAACTCGCATCCGCGAAGTCGGCACCTCCGTCGCCGTCTCCTCGCAATGGCTATTCAACTTCCTCTTCTCCCTCGTCACGCCCTACATGATCAAATCCTGGGGCAGCTACACCTTCACCTTCTACGCCATCCTCGACATCACCATGGCCACCCTCGTCTTCCTGTTCCTGAAGGAGACGAGAGGCCGGAGCATCGAGGAGATGGAGACGATCTTCCACAGCAGCGCGGCGTTTGACGTGGAGCTTGCGAGGAAGCAGGGGATGGATAGGGGCGGGGAGAGTCCTGCGGAGGAGGAGTTGGAAGTGCGGGAGCTTAAGGGCGAGTAGGTGGGCGATCGATTGATCGTTTGACTGGATGCGAGGTTGTATGGTGGCGGACGGAGGTTTCGCATACCTCGCGCGGGGCTTGGGTAGACACTCGCTACAGCCGCTGGTCAACGCTCCATACTCAAGATGGAAATCTGACATTTGCCGTGCTATACTCGATTGAGACCGTGTCCTCATCTGCTTCTAGTCAAACCTCCGAGCTGGTGCTGCGCTCGGGAGTATCAGAGTTGTACTCTCAGCTAGCGCTCCCACCTGACTGCCATTGAATCTGGCGTAACGAAATGTTCCTCGAGCAGAGACGCCAGCCTTTAGCATCCATTGACCCCATCCTCGCCTGGCATTCGAGCGGCACCGCAACCCTCAACAAGCGCTCGCGTCAACCTTCTCAGCATTCTTTACCGGAAAACCTAGGATTGGTCTCACGGCTCGTCGCAAACCCCCTCAGTCACTTGAAGGTCAACGGAATACCAGATCAACCGGTGAAACACTCCCTTACTACTCCCCCCCCGCAACCTCAATAACAATCTTCCCCTTCGTCCTCCCTCCCTTCAAATGCGCAAACGCCTCCCCCGCCCTCTCAAGCCCAAACTCCCTCTCCACCACCGCCCGCACCTTCCCCTCCGCCATCATCCCGGCAATCGCCTCGTAATCCGCCGCCTTACTCGCCGCAGTATGAAATGCGAGCCGCCTCTGCCCGCCCCCCAACCACGCGGGCCAGCAAAAAACCTTCAAAAGTTCAACGATACTGCCCACGGAGGGCGAGCCGGCGATGGTGAGGAATTGGCCGGAGGGCTTGAGGTAGTGCTGGCAGTTCCAGTACAGCGCGGGAGTGGCGAAGACGGTGTCGTAGATGAGATCGTACTGTTTCCCGCTGCGTTTCAGGGTCGCGACGAGGTCGTTGGAGCGGTAATCGATGACTTCGTCTGCGCCGAGGCTCTTGCAGAGGTCTACGTTAGGCCCGGAGCAGGTGGTCGTGACGTAGCAGCCCAGCGCTTTGGCGATCTGGATGGCGAAGGTGCCGGTGCCGCCGCTGCCGCCGTTGATGAGGACTTTGTCGCCGGCTTTCACGTGAGGGGCGAGGCATTGGTAGGAGGTAAGTCCTGTAACGCCCACGCAGGCGGCCTGCTTGAGGGAGACGCCGTTGGGGAGGGGCACGCAGCCCGCTTTGGCGACCACGATGTACTCGCCCAGGGCACCGAACGCGGGGGGTTCCGTCTTGCCGAACACGAGCTCGCCGGGTTTGAGGTGGGCGAGGGTGGTGGCGACGACGGTGCCGGAGAAGTCGAGGCAGGGCGTTGCGGGTTTGGAGAAGATGAAGGGGAGGTATTCGGCGAGTTTGTAGTCGATGGGGTTCGGGGTGCTGTAGGCGACTCTCACGAGGGTGTGGTCGGGTGGGAGGGAGGTGGCGGTTTTGGGGAGGGGAGCGGCGGGGTTCAGTTTGAGGTTTTTGTCGATGCCGCCTTTGGTTGTCGTCCATTGGCTTGCTCGCATGGTTGAGGGGATGTTGGTGGCCATTGTGGAGTAGTCTGGTTGTGGAGCTGTGTGTCTGGTAGGGGAAACGCTTTATACAGAATAGAATAAAGTCGGTATAAGTCGTTGTTGAAGAGACGGAGACGGGACGAACAATCTGGGGGATTCCGCAGTGACGCAACGTTGGCAACCTGCCGCTCGTTGACATGTGACACCGAATGTCACTGGAGAAGCCTCGCAAGAAGAAGCGAGTCACTTGTCGAAGCAGACACATATCTCCTGTCAGTAACCAGACGGGACGGAAAAGAGTATGTACAACACAGTCCTCGAGGTATCTATCTAACCCCCGCCCTCCAACCCATAAATCGTCCAGGCGGAAGCGTCTCATCCAGTCCCAAAGCTCAGGCATCGCACCCATAATCCAATCCTCCACCACTGCGTGACCAACACTCCCCACTCTCCAGACCCCCACATCCCAAACCCCCCAAACCTTCACAAAAAAAACCCTCCCCGTCAATACCCTCCCCCTCCCCCTCAATACCCACTCCCCCAAACCTCCCCGTCCCCCCTAACCAACCCCTCCTCCCCCACCGCCGCCGCCCCCCCAGTCCCCCGCTCCTCCCGCGCCCGGTGCTTCCTCTCCGCCCGACTCGTCAGATGCGGCATCACCGGCGTGAGAGGGGTGAAGGGCATGTACGGGCTATACGGCGTCGCCAATCCGGTCCGCGGCCCTCCTCCGATACCGCCGAAGCCGCCGTGGCCGGAGCCGAAGTTGTCGCGGCGGGGGGAGACGAATTGGGTTTGGCCGGGGCCGGCGGAGAAGGGGTAGAGGTTGGGGGAAGTGGGGTTGGGGTATTGGGGGTGGCGGGTTGTGTGGAAGGTGAGGGGGGAGAGGGGGAAGGGTGGTTGCTGTTGTTGTTGTTGTTGTTGTTGTTGTTGTTGAGGGGGTGCTTGAGGTTGGAGCTGTGGTTTTTGCTGGGTATTATTCAGCTGCCGGAAAGGTAGAGGACGATTGGTATTGGAAGCCCCCGTAAGTTGTGTTTTCGTCGGATCCTGGCGTGTAGAAGCGGCATTCGTGAGCGCTTGAGCCTCATTGTTGTAGATATAACTACTCAAACGATTCGGATGCGCCAGCGGCAGATCGCGGACTTCATCCAACCCCTCCGCGTCGTGCCCGGACTCGCTCGGATACCGCCAGCTTCGCGCCGTACCCGGTGTCGTGGGCGCGTACCGACTATCCGTCGTCTCCATCGTGCGGGCCGTCGGTGGCTCGGGCGGGATGCCCGGGTCGGTGTAGAAGCGCGGGGAGAGCGGGGTGCGGGCGCCGTCGCTGTTGTCGTCTGCTTGGAGGGGCGCGCTGATTTTGATGTTCCGGAGGGATTTGCGGAGTTTTTTGCCGGTGCTCATCGTGTCCGAGGTTACTGTCGCTCTGCTGCCGAAGGAGGAGGAGCGGTCTTTGCGGTTCGTGCGTAGCTCATTCGATTGGTCGTACGAGTATGGGTACGGCGGTGATAATGGCATTGCTGGGTATTCTGCTCGGATCGGGCTACCCGGTGATTGCGGCATGGATGGGATAGGCGAGTCAGGCGGATATATAGCTCGGACGGGACTCTTCGGCGTCCCGGGACTGCGCGGGCTCATCTCAGGCGCTTGCAGATGCTTCAGCCGAGGGTTGTCCGTCACGATCCTCGGTGGCCGCTTCTGTGAGTACTCCGGCGGCACCTCAGTGCTCGTAGCCGTCTCTCCCTGCGACTTGCGGTCGTCATGCGCCATGACCGCAGCATACAACCGTTCCATCTCCTCCTGCCTTCGCGCTCGGTCAGCTTCGACCACATTGGCGTCGAAGCTGACCACGCTGTCCATACCAGGCGACCCGAGCTCACTGTGTCCGCTTCGAATGCTGGAGGCAACGCTCTTCTTATTCCTCAGCTTGCGCGAGTACCAGCTCCGGGCGCTCCTCGGACTGATGGGCGACGGGTCGAACTGCCTCCTCATCGGCTTGACCAGCTCCGTAGGCCTCGTCGCCATGTCCTGCGCTCGCCGCCGTAGTCTCCGTCCGACTGTGAGGAGGAGGGTGCCGAGTATGAGGACGGTGACGACGTAGCTGCAGACAATGCCGACGACCTCGTAGGGCAGCACGGCCTTGTTGCGGATGGCATGCGCGGAGAAGGGAGGACCGTCTTCGGGTGCCGGCGCTGGGCCCTCCCATATACTGACTTTCCAGAGGTCGCAGAAGGCGCAGAGGGCGTGGGCGGTGGGTGGGGTGGACAGGAGAACCAGTGCGGTGTAGCTGAGGTAGATGGCACCGCCGCGGCCCATGGTCGACTCGACGATGCTATTGTTCTTCCTCGTCTTGCTGACTGTGCGTAGGAAGTGGGAGAGTGGTGGTAGTGTGAGAGATGGGACAACTTACTACTATCCACCGTGCGCGGAGGCACAGGCGACGCCGATCTATACATATCCGTCTGCATCACTCCGTCCAATGCGGAGTTGGGTGGTGGGAGTGTGCCGTGGCTGCTGTGCGCTGCAGGTCCAGACGAGTGGTGCAAGTCGATGTGAGGAGAACGATTGGGCGAGGAGCCGCCGGTGCAAGTGCATGCAGGGACGGGAAGATCCGCTCCGTGCACATCCACGCTGGCGCTTGCAGTTTACCGACGGGATTCGAGAGATGAGGCTTGCATACGACCGTACTAGTACTACTACTACCACCATCATCACATGTGTGTCTGACTGTGATCGGGATCCGTGGACGACATCTGGACTCCGGACGACCAACGTGTAAGGGTCGACGGCCGACTTGGCGACTCAGGCCATCCTCGAGGCTTGCCATATCGACCACTGTTGACGGCCAAGTACATGTAATAAGCCTATTGCATTTCGGACCCGACGACGTCTCGCTATCGTCAGTAGAGGTCATACTCCAGAAGATAAGCTCCTGTTGCAGTCAGAGCTGAAGTATCAAAACCAGGGCGAACATTCCATTCATCTGCATTCGCCAAGACTTCAAGCACCAATAGAAGACTTCGCCACCCTGGTCGACGCCGAGTTTGACTCTCCTTTCAAGTGTTTGGGGCTTGGACTAGCCAGGCCTGTTGTATACTGGACACTGGAAACGAGAAATTCAACACCTTATATCAAGAATTCATCACCTCGTTGTATCGGGGCGGGCTCGGCTACACGGATCGAACACCATCAGGTCTTGAACGAAGGGACTGCGCGATTACATACCGCACGAACGCATTTGTACCGGAGTGCATCGACCAGCTTCCCACCCTTCCTGCGGTGAGCTAAGGAACAGAGTAACCCACGGACCTCGAGCAGCGTTCCCCCCCAAAAATGTCCTCCCGCACCCGCTTAACCTTCCCCATCACCCTCTCCACCACCCCCTCCCCCAACAACACCCTCCAAATCCACATCACCGACCCCCGCTCCACCACCGCCAACAACCTCGCCCTCGCCACCTGGGGCTCCTCGGAAGTCCTCGCCAACCTCCTCCACCTGCTCCCCATCCCCGACTTCAGCGGCTCGGGCCCAGGCACCAACACCTTCCCCATCCTCGAACTAGGCGCCGGCACAGGACTCGTCGGGTTAAGCGCAGCAGCAATATGGCAGAGCTGGGCCTGCCTCACAGATCTCCCCCCCATCCTCCCGAACCTGGAAGCCAACATCGCGCTCAACCGCGATACCCTCACGCAGCACGGCGGGTCCGCCGCCTGCGGCGTACTAGACTGGTCGGACCCCGCCACCCCCATCCTCGAAAGCAGTACACCGCCAACCACCCCTTCCCCTTCCCGTGCCCGCGTGATCCTGGCCGCGGATACAGTCTACAGCGAGGATCACCCGGCTCTACTCACCCAAGCCGTGATGGCGAGGCTGGAGAAAGCGGAGCCGGCGCGCTTGGTACTGTGTTATCCGCTGCGGATCGGGTATCTGGATCACATTAGGGAACTGTGGCGGTTGCTGGAGGAGGAGGCCGGGTTGGTGTGTGTGCGGGAGGGGAGGGAGAGGCTGGATGAGAGTTGGGAGGAGGAGACGCCGTATGAGTGGTGTGTGTGGCGGTGGCGGGAGGCGGAGTTGCAATAGCAACAGCAGCGGTGAGGGAAGGCGAAGGGGGGAGGGAACTGGGGGAACTGGGGAGGATCGTGGCGGCGCCTCGTCAAAACTGGCCTTCAACGCTTTTGCTTTTTGTTGCTCACCTTGCCCCCTTCGAACCAGGCTGGAGACGAGACAGGCGGATGGAGACAACATAGGCAAGTAAGAGTGCAGCCCTCTCTCTTACCGAACCGTACCCTCTCTCGACTGCAACCCGTAACGCCATCCGAGCCGTCAAGTCCCCCGCGGTTTCAAGTGCGCCCGAATTTCCGCTACCGCTCTCCCTCCCACAGATCTCCAGCCTCTCCATTCCGGATACTTCAAAACCCCCTACATCCTCCGCCCTACCCTCGCCGCGCCCTCTCCCGCCTACATAGCCTTGCAGCCATGGGATCAGGATAGCCCCGGGCAGCGGCTCGTAGGACGTACGTACGTATAGCTGGCTGGCAAGCCGCCGAGGAAACCGATAGCGATGGCGATGGCGATAGCGAAGATGCTGATGCTGATTAGCTGGCCAACAGTACCTACCAGGGCAGCGCGGCGCAGTAAGGGCCCTGAGCGACCTGTAGAGTAAGAAGAGAATGGCCGGAGCTCTCTGACGGGTCGTGGCGTCGTTTCTGGGAGAGGAAGAAACGGAACGGGAAGACATAGAGAGGATGATGAGGTACCGTGAAACGAAATTCCATCGTAGCGTGGGCGAGCACGGGACGAGCTTGGTACTGGAGAGATTTTCTGCTGCGTGATATCGGGAAGTCTGCCGCTTTCTTCGAGGGTTAGATACTCTCAGCGAAGCGAAGCGACGGCCAGCCTTGGAACCCCTTGCCCCCCAACCCCCAAACAAACAAACACCTGAAACCAAAAGATCCAAGCCGCCGAAGATTCAGCCAGTGGCAAATCAGACCCGCTGTTCTGGGTACATGTATATCATTATCCATCGTCCATCACTCATCAATTCAGCAAGAACCCTCCCCCCCTCCCCCCCATCCCCTTCCCCTTCTCCTTCCATAACTCATCGTCCGCATCGCAACGCATTCCAATCACCTACCAACCCCTTCCCCACCCCATACCCTCTTCCCTTCCCCCGCACGCCCGCAGCATCCACAGAGAGCACACGCAAGGTTTTTTTTAAAAAAGCACACGTAAACTCTAAAAAAAA
>NAJQ01000462.1:0-23748 GCA_005059865.1 Friedmanniomyces simplex
TGTGATTCCCATGCCGCAGCAGCATCTCCTCCATCACCGTCTCCGTCCGATCCAGCATCCACTCCAGCGCCTCCTCGATCGTATCCCGCGGCTCGCCCTTCAGCACGATGTTGATGTCCGTCTCCGTCGCCTTGCGCTGGACGAGGAAGGCGTAGTGCTGCTCCAGGGGGATCTCCTCCGCGCTCTCCTGCCGGGACTTGTGCTTGGCGACGATGAGGTGGATGTCGTCGTCGCGCTTGCGGGGGCGGAGGATGGCGGCGTTGCCGAGGATGAGGGCGCGCATCTCGAGGATGTTGCGTTTGGCTGGGGGAGAAGGGGTGGGGATGGTGGAGTCGCCGTTGGTGAGGGTCGCGGTGTAGGCGGGGGGGTCCATGGTTGCGGGTAGGTTGTGGCGGTTAGGAGGGGCTCAAGGATGAGAGTCTGGTGGGATGTAGAGAGCCATATCCAGGTTGAAGAGCAGGGGCTGGGCATACGTAGCCTGATAAAACTTGAAACCGAGACTAGGTCGTCGGCATGATATGGAAGTCTATCTGCGGCGGATTACCGGTATGAGCGAAGGTAGCTGCGGCTAGGAGGTATGCCATTGACGGCCGTCTTCGATCTCTTCATTCCACACAACGCGTTAAACCGCTCCCGCGACCATATCACATCTGACCTGGTGTCTTTTATTAGATAGATACTCCATGATGGCGAAGAAGAACGTTCTGAAGCGCCTTCAAAACCCGATAAGACCATTGCCCCGCACCATTGCCGAAGAGCCCGCTTTCGCCGGAAAGGGCAGCTACAAAATCCCGCCTCCGCTCCTACTACCACGTATAGTACCTGCGCACCAAAAGTCACAGCGATAACGGCTGGGGCAACGTGCAGCGGTCAACCTGTCCCAATCAACGCTTCGTGTGTACCTTCGAGAAATCCAACATGCGGCGCTGTGATTGCCGTATAGCGTAAGACTTGACTTCCCTCCTCTCATCATCAAACGGAAGAACCTTCCTTTCTTCTTCATCATCGCCCGAGTCTCATACATCCTACACAAAATGGCAGCATATACCTCAGAGCCCGGTTCCCGAAAATCCTCCCTCGCCACCACGATGACCGAGCCGACGGAAGATACACCCCTCCTGGAGAGGAAGAAGTCCACCGTCTCCGTGCTATGGCACCAGAGCACAGTCTACCGCGTGCTCCTGACCGGCTTCCTCGTCTCCCTCTCCTTCGGTGTCACCCAAGTGCCCTCATCTACGTCTTCGGCGTCATGACCTGCGATGAGTACTATCTGCACCACGACTCCCCCCCGCCGGGCTTGGACTTCGACCGACGGTGTCAGGTTCACGAGATCGAAGCCAGTACCGCACGCGCCGTGGCCCTGCTCGGGACTAGCACGACCTTCTTCGGCGTCGCCAATCTCTTCTTCACGGGATGGATCATGAAGGCCTTGGGCGTCAAGAAAGCGCTGCTGCTTACTGTGTTCTTCCCGGCGGTTCGCCTGGCGATCCAGAACGTCGGGGTCGAGACGGGAGCGGGATTGGGTATACTGATCGTCCAGCTTTCCCAGATCACCACTGTCATCGGCGGACCAGTGGGATACCTCCTTGCTCTCAACAGTCTTGCCACCGAAGTTGTGGAGCCCGCCGAACGAACAGCAACACTCGGCCGACTGTCAGGCTGTGCAATGTTCGGTACAGCTCTGGGCTACCTTGCTGGCGGACTCATTGGTGACTACCTTGGTATCATTTGGCCTTTTCGTGTGACAGTCCTCTTATTCCTGCTCAGCTGCCTCTACATCCAGCTCTGTCTCCCGACCATCCACAACAAGCAGATCGAGAGCAAAGCCTCCAAGAGCCTGTCCAGCTTCTTCGATCCTATCAAAATGTTCGCGCCGCAGAAGTGGATCCTGTCGAATGGCAAAGTGCAACGCGAATGGGGGGTTTTGCTCCTCGGCGTCGGGACCTTTCTGGGCGTACTGGCTACGAGCTATATTCCTGTGCTGCTCCAGATGTACTCGACGGACATCTTCGACTTCGGGACGACCGAGAATGGCTTGCTCATCAGTATCAACTCCCTCATCCGAGGCCTGTTCCTAACCCTCGTCTTCCCGCTCGTGATATCCGGTGGGCGCAAATGGCTCGACAAGCGCAAGGAAACGGCCGCGGAGGACAAGCTCTCAGCCTCCGAGTCCGGTATCCCCGACCTCCCCACAGAACCCGGCCAGATGGCGACCGGCACGAGACCAATGGGAGAGCCGACCGAGCCCGTACAGCCCCCCAAACCCGGCCATGACAAGAAGAGCGCAAACGACAACGACGACGACGACGCAGCAGACAAACAGTCCTTCCACTTCGACCTCCTCTTCACAAAGTACTCCCTCGTCCTCGACGGCCTCCTCACGGGCCTCGCGACCTTCACCACACAGGGGTGGCAAATGTACCTCATCGCCGTCATCCTGCCCCTCGCCTCCGGCACGGGCCCCTCGGCCAAGGGCACCATCCTGCAGATGTGCTCCGCTTCGCAGCGCCAGGACGCTTTATCCGCCATCAGCCTGGTGGAGCTCATGGCGCGGCTGGCGAGCACGAGTATTTTCGGCTTGGTGTTTTCGGGTTTCGCGGAGGTGGGGCTGACGCATTGGACTTTTGCGTGTAATGCGGGGATTGCGGTGGTGGGGTTTGGGGTTTTGATGTTTGCGCGGTTTCCGGCGAGGGGGGCGAGGAGGTGGGTTGAGGGGGAGGAGGAGGGGGAGGAGGGGGGTGGAGAGAGGGTGGAGGGGACGTGAGGCTCGGTTTGCTGTGTTCTGGGATCTTGGGTGCTGGCGGCAACCTGGTGGTCAATCATCGAGATCTGGACCTCCCGTCCCCGATACACCCAGCGCCAGCTTGTGCTACTGGAGCGTGCCAAATTCATTCCCAGTCCCACTGGCTCCAGGACTCGAATCGACGAACCTGGCACATTCTCGGCGACACCGAGTAGTTGCCTCCTTGCGTACAACGCCTCCTATCAATACACCGTGTCTCTTCCAAAATGCAACGCACGTAGGACAGCCGACGGCAATCCATCTTTCGCCAGCCACTAGATTACACGGGCTTGGTGTGCGTGTCCGCGCCCGTCAAGCTCGACAGTTGGTCGATTACGGCGTGTTGACCATCGCTTCGTTATGCCTCGTCGGGATCAGGCGTCGAGGATGTCGGCACATTGCTTCCAATCGCCGGCCCGAAGGGGACAACATCGTCTCGAGGTCATGGTAGTCCTGGATGGCCGCTGAGACTACCCTCTGGCATAAGGCACGATTGCGAGGTCATACGCAAGGTGTACAGGTATGGGGCCGAATAGATTGAGTCGGGCAGCTCGAGGACCCGCGCACTCTTCTTCGGCCTTGCACGCCCGCCGGGTGGCGAGTCGTACCTGTTGATTCACATCAAACGAGATTGTAAAATCAACGTCACTTTCATTCGCTCGGAACAACAATTAGCGATGGTGTGTTTTCTCTGCCTGCGACGGCGGCCAACAGAATCCCGGCCCTCTTCCGATCTTGTTCCTCGAGACAACTACGACTCACGTAAGTCGTGTTGATCTAAATCCGATCCAGCTCGCCCAACTGGGAACCCATCAGCAACGCAACATTGTCAGCAGAAGAACAACCCATTGTACTCCAGTGCTCGGGTAGAAAGAATGGCGCCTACGAATATGTCTGAATACTATGCAAGATCATCAGCCCAGCGTATTTCGACGCAGAAGATGCCAATTTTGAGCAGCGTTCCGAGACCTTTTCACAGGCTCTACACTGGCGACACCGACGGGAGTTCTGGCTTGAGCCGGGCGAGCTCGACGGTATCTTGCTCGCTCATGCTGGGTCGTTGGAGACAGTGAGGTTGTGGCCAACGTCAATTCCGGCGGGAGCGCGGCTGCGCTTTTATGTACTCGAGGGCATCGTATCGTTGTCCGGCTCGCGGCGCAAATCATTAGATAGCTGCCGGCAGATTACGACTGAGAATGGAGAGTGGGATCAGGTTTGCGGAAGCTTGTAGGGCGCTGCCGAAGTTGCGCAGGCTGAGCATCGAGGCTCCGAGGGTTGGGGAAGAGTGAAGCGATCTGGGACCGCTCGAGGCGCTGGGACTGGAGCGTTTGGGTAGGAGGGTGGATGATCCGAACGCGGAGGGTATGGAGATGGCATGGTAGGACGGTAAGTCGACTCGCTTGTGTATCTTTGGGTGGGAGACTCTGTGTAGCAAAGATGCAGACTGTGCTTTGTCGGGAGTGACGGGGGATTCGAAGGTGATGGCAGGGAGGGAGGCAGGTTATCAGAGCTACCGAAAGAGAGGCCAGTCTGTACTGCCTATACGGCGCTCCATCCACATCCACATTCGATGCACCTTCTCAGCAATTCTTGCTCTTTTGGTTCGACACCGATCCGTGCCGACTGCCTTGCCAGCACCACCTCACAGACGCCCTGTAGTCGATACCTCAATTCACGTCGCATTACTCGCGCCTGAAGCGTACGTGGGTCGAGGTCTCGTTTCCAAACTGTCACGCACAATACGCCACGCCACGCCAGGGTGGGTGATGGATCGGGATCGCATGCGATGGTTTCTAGAGTGCGCGGCCCTGATGTGTGTCCCCTCCATACTCGGGTAAGCGTCGCATTCCTGCGCGTGTTTCGGGTCGTTCCGCCGCCCGTGCGGATGATGAAACAGGGAAAACCTTGAATAGCCTGCCATGCCACTTGCGCTGTGAATATTGTTGTTGGCTGTAGAGGCCGCAGGCGGTCGCATAAAGAAGGTGTGAAGTGCGCATGCGTGCTGGACCAATGAGTAGGGGGTTGGATATGTGTGCTCGCGTGCGAGATGCGAATGATGGGCGGCATAAGCGCTCGGCGCTTCCCGGGATGGCGGCTGTCAGCGTGAATGGGCATGCTTGGGCTTGACGATCGTTGGTCGCATCTCGCCGGCTTCACGAACGGGAAAAGGTGGGGGTTGCTGTACGGGATACTGAGTGCTGTCGCGGGACTTCTGCTCATGTGCGTTGGGTATGCCACCGCGAAGTTCCGAGGGCAGAGGGTGCGGCAGAGAGCTGGAGCAGAAGACAACCAACAAGCCAAGGGCCTTTTTTCTAGCAGCCTGATAGGTCATCACTCACATCCGGGACTCCGGGAGGCGTTTGGTACGAAGGTAGCGTGCAGGGCACCCTTGCCCGTGCAGCGACGTGCCAAGCGTCCAATCGCGTGGGCAAGCCTCCTGTGTCGCTCGCTCGCTCGCTTTGTGCTCTCTCTTTCTTCCTCCCACTCCCACCCTCCTCCACCACCACACCGCCCGCTCGCCCCTCTTCCATCGTTATCCTCTGCTCGCGCCCGTCTCCCGCTCCATCATTCCTTCTTTACTGCAGTCCACATCCACGCTCTTGCATCTTCCTCTTCCCACAAACTGCGCCCCTATCGCTCTGGCCGCGCCGCCTCTTCGAACTCGAACCCCCGATCCGCACGCGTGAACATCACTTGAGCGAGCCTCATTGACTACGAGCTACACGTGCGGAACAGACCCGGCGGACAGCACACTCGGCCACGCATCTTAATACCGCCTCGCAACAACCGACGAACGCAGTCCAGCGACTGCCCGGCCTCACGTGTGCAGCGAAGCCCATCACGCGGAACTTCACCTCACCTCGACTGCACGCTTTGCACGGACAAAGAGCGGATACCGGGACATACATTATTGTGGTGCTTCTCACACAAAGAGCGCCCCTCGACTACGACCCGCAGCCTTGCCATCTTGAAAGCACGATATTTCTTAGTAATCCCATAATCTTCCTGTACCTTACAGCAAACGACTACTTGCCGTGCTAGAGCAGCTTAATCCTGGTACCTGCTCTGCAACATCACACCGACGACATTCCATCATCGGCCTTTGGACACGCGGCTTGATAGCAGCGCTACTTGCAAGCCTTCCTTTTCAACCACCACCACCACCACCACACGACAGCAGCACTTCCAAGCCTGCTCCACCTCGAACGACATATCAAGCGAATACACGCATTCCAGCATTTACGACATGAACAACATGAGCATGGACGCTGGCGGTCTTGCTCAAATGACATACAACAGCAACAACAACAACTTCTCTTCTGCCGGCCTTGGCGCCCCAGGCCATGGCTTCGGCAACCGCTCGCGCCTCAATAACAAGAGGCTGAGCGTGGCTTTGCCCCCCAAGGTCAACTCGATCAGCGAGAATCAGGTCGACAACCCCACTCCGCGCACCAGCCGCTCCCACCTGCTTGCAGGTCTTCGCACCCAGCCGAAGGCTCCCGCCACTCCGGCTTCCGCTCCCTACCATCAGACTGAGCACATGCAGGGCCTGGGTGGCTCAAAGTGGTCCCAGGGCGGCTACGACAACGGCTATGGACAGGGTGTCCCGCAGACCGCGACGGGTTCCGGCTTCGGCTATGGTAATCAGTATGCTATGAACGCGGGCCAGCAGACCTACACTCTGCCCCAGCAGGTTCTCGCCCCTCCGAACATGTACGAGGAGGCCGATGAGATGGACCCTGCGGTGTTGCAGCAGATGCAGATGACGAGCTTCTACCTCGCTCAGCGCAAGGAGCAGCTCCAGCAGCAACTTGCCAGCCTCACCCAGGCTACCCACGGTGTGAGCCTCAACACCAACATGCAGCAGCAGCAGCACAATCCCTACCACCAGTCGCCCATAACTCCGCAGACGCCGCAGAACTACTATGGTCAGCAGCAGATGATGTCGCCGATGGAGGTGCAACCAGGCGTCTACCTAGTCTACAACCCTGCCATCCAGGGCTACAGCTACGTGGTGGACCAGAATGTCCAGCAGCAGATGCAGAACTCCATGTCTCCCGTCCAGCACGGCCAGGCTTCTGCGTTCTCGCCGCCCAAGTACGAGCCACCGACTCCGACTGTGCAGGTGTCTCCCCCAGCGACCGAAAGGTCGACCTCGGCCAACGTGCGCTCGTTCACCCCGCCGAAGAAGGCTCCGTCTCCGCCGTCGACGCTGGAGCATGTGGAGCCGCTCCCGCCACCGTCTGCCACCGCCTTCCGCCGCGGTCACAAGAAGGCATCTTCGCTCGCCATCAACCCCCTCACTTCTGCTGGTGAGGGCCCGAAGACGGCCTCGGCTGCCACCTTTGGTACTCAGCGTGGCGTCTTCCCGCCCACTCCTGCCACCGGCACTTTCGGTCCTGGCGCCGCACGCGCTGGCGAACACCCTTTCCGCCAGCCTCGCGGCCCGCCTGCGATTGAGGAGCTCACCGCCGCCCCCACCAGCAAGCACGAGGGCAGCAAGAACTTTGCCACTCGCCAGCGCCGCCGCGCTCTCGACAGTCTCATGAAGGCTGGCATTGGCCGCCGCGGCGTCTCCAGCTCTCGTTCCGCGAGCGGCAGTCCCGTGAACGAAGGCGAGTATAACTTCTCTATCTCGGAGGGAGGCATGGCCGAAGACCTCGCCTCCATCGGCAGCGCCAGCGCGGGCAGCCGGAAGATGAGTCCCATCGGGTCCGAGATGAAGGAGAAGCGGGGCTCGCAGGGGTCGATGAACGAGGGTTACTTCGGCCTCAGCTCGGCTAGCAGCAGCGAGGGCGAGGAGGCGGGCGCGTTCAAGCAGCCGCCTACTCCGGCCAGTCCCGCGGGTGTTGTGGGTGGGGGGGAGAGGAAGAAGATGATGCTTGGGGTGCTTTCGGCGGCGGAGAAGAGGAGGAGCTTCGTTTTCTGAGGGAGTGAACTGCATTACTAACAGTTGATTGCGGCGGAGTGGGATGTGGTGGGCTCGGGCTTGGGCAGGATGAGTGTATTGGATGGGGACGAAGAGGTGAGGGACGGGAAAGGATGAGAGCTTCACCACTACAAGCAGCGGCTTCGGTGGGGCGTGCCAGCGCAGTGCGTGGTGCACGCCTGCCATCATTCCGAGGCTCGCTCACAACCTTTTTTATGTGCATAGCATCTTTGTTGCGCTGGCGAGGAGGCAATAGCCTCTACCCTCAGGCTTGCTGGGGTTGCAGATTTTTTACGGCCGATTATGAATACTACCGTCACTCTTTTACTGATATTGTCTCATATTCGGTGTCTCTCCGCTTCATCGTGATCAATATCGGTTCCGTACCATCACCAGATAGACGCGCTCTTCTCAATTGTTCACTGTGATGGTGTTGTCGTCAGCGGATTGCATTCAGAAGTTAGTGCCTAAGGCTTGAACTCGGCCACCACCCCTCTGTTGCAACTCTTGGCAGCGGCTTTTGCGCACTTGTTGCGGGTTGAATTTGACGTGTGGGCTTCTGTTGACATCTTGCTCGCAACACCAACAGTCAAGGCCAAGCAACACCGCCAACATGCCTTTCGTAAGTTTCCCCAGAGCCATACATGGCTCGCAATGGTTTCGAGAGCCCGAATGAGAGTCGCTGCAAGATGCTTCGGTGCGGGACTGAAGCGGTAATTGCTGACTCGTGGATGTGATGGCAGACCAAGTTGGTCAAGAACTCGGCCTACTTCAGGTACGTTTCTCACCCTCATGCATAGCTGCGACTGCTACTTACTCCCCCCCCAGCCGCTACCAGGTGAAGTACAAGCGCCGCCGCTCCGGCAAGACCGACTACTACGCCCGCAAGCGCCTCATCACGCAGGCCAAGAACAAGTACAACGCGCCCAAGTACCGCCTCGTCGTCCGCTTCACCAACAAGGACATCATCTGCCAGATCGTCAAGTCGGAGATCGTGGGCGACAAGGTGTTCGTGGCCGCCTACGCGCACGAGCTCAAGCGCTACGGCGTCTCCCACGGCCTGACCAACTGGGCCGCGGCGTACTGCACCGGTCTACTGCTCGCCCGCCGCGCCCTGAACAAGCTCGAGATCGACGACGCTTTCACCGGTGTCGAGGAGCCCGATGGGGAGTACAAGATTACCGAGTCCGCCGAGGTGGAAGGCGAGACCCGCCGGCCCTTCAAGTGCTTCCTCGACGTCGGCCTCACGCGCACCAGCACCGGTGCTCGCGTCTTTGGCGCCATGAAGGGCGCTTCCGACGGTGGCCTCCACATCCCGCACAGCGAGAAACGCTTCCCGGGCTTCGACATCGAGAGCAAAGAGCTCGACGCCGAGACGCTGCGCAAGTACATTTTTGGCGGCCACGTGGCGGAGTACATGGAGACGCTGGCGGACGATGACGAGGAGAGGTACAAGAGCCAGTTCTCGGGTTACCTGGACGACGAGATCGAGGCGGATGGGCTGGAGGAGCTGTACAGCGAGGCGCACAGCCAGATCCGCGAGGACCCGTGGAAGAAGGCGGAGGAGGAGGAGGGGGCGGAGAAGAAGAGCAAGGAGGAGTGGAAGGCGGAGAGCAAGAAGTATCGGCAGACGAAGCTGACGTATGAGGAGAAGCAGGAGAAGGTGCAGAAGAAGATCAAGGCGCTGGCTGGGGAGGAGTAGGCGGGTGGTCGAGGGTGAGGGTGGCTGGCAGCTGCTGGTGAAGAGGAGGCGGCGATGATGAGCGATGACGATGGATGTCTGCTCGCGGCCCTGCTCATGCTGGTGCTCTGGTACCGCGTGTGGGCTCATGCTAAACCGCGCTCATGGAGATAGCTTTCAATGCGAGCGTGTCGAACCTCATCTCTCTGTGTTCGCCAGTTTTACCACACCCTCTCACCGGAGGCTGCTCATTCACATTGACTTGCAGCGAACGAATGTTGATAACGCTCCATCTCATTTGACTGCACTGCTAATCCGCATGTCACTCGCGCCCGTGGAGTCGTGGATATATCTTCACGTGCCTTTTTTCATTAATGCCTTGTCGTGTCGTGATCATTGTCTTGCTGATGCAGGAGGATAGACTGCTCTACTGTACTCGATCAACGATACAGTCACCTTCCACCTCCGATCAAAACAAGGGCACGCTTGGCAGCCAAGCAGGTTGCAGTATTGCTCGGTCCGGACGAACTCGAAGCCTCCTCGAAGCCTCCGACTGGCTGCTATAGGGGTTCGGGAGGCTGCAGTTTCGATCAGACGTGAAGGGTGACTGTACCATACCTTCCCTCTGCAGTAGCTCGTGTAGGCCTTTTGCTACGGGGCCTTTTCCTACCTACATGCATGTCTCAGTACTGGATGTGTACTACTGAGTGGGCGTGGAGTCGAGGCAGAAAGGTGTAAGTGGACAAATCGTTTAGGGTACTACCCATGAACGTAAGGCGGCACGCTGCTGCTGCTCCCGTACACTCGGGGTGGCAGACGGTGATTGATGTCTCTGACGCGGCAGTAGGAGGTAGTAGGTAGGACATACTACGACTACTGCACACCGCTGCTTGTCGGCTTCGACGAGCAAGGGTCGGTGAATCTATCTATGTACTGCTCGCCGCTTCTCTCCCACATGATTGGTAGAATAATGGGTGACCATGGCTTTCTTCCACTCCTTGTTGGCAAGTGAGGTTGCATTCGACGGAATATTAGATAGCGATCGGCGGGCTCGGCAGTTTCACATTGTTCTGTAGCTCGTGTGCCCCGTTTTGGCCGCCGTATGTTATCCTCATTTCTGATTGGCTGCAGAGATAGGTGAAACCTGAATGGACGCTTCGAGCTGCTATATAAAAATGAGTGGGGCGGTTGGATGCGGTTGCCGCCGCCGGCTGCTGCAGGGTCCATTCGGGGAATTTTTGGCAGCAACAAAGATGGACTGGAAGGTTTCAATTGTTGGGGAAGTGGACTACGAGCTGTCAAGTGGTCGAGGGGCTTGTATAAGATGATTATGATGGCAGAACCGGTCTGCTCGCGTAGAGGTGAGGAACGAGGTTAGTCGGACTCGTCTTGTCCACATGTTCACGATCGTCAAGGGAGGCATGGAGAGCACGCAAGACGCCAGGGGGCGCGTGTAATAAGGTACGCACTGATCACCCTCATTTCCCTCTTCGCGCCTTTCACACCACGCTTCTACCTTCCTGGCCACCCTGCCTCAAGCGCCCTTCATCAACGTCTGCCCACCTTTCCTGAATGCGGCCTGCCGCTGTCTGACCCTCCTCGCGGCGTGTTTGGTGGGACTGGTCACTGGAGAGGTCCGCAACTCAATCTATTGCGATCTCACACACATCCATCCCTCCCTTCTTGTCTCTCTCTTACTCTTGGGGTTGCATTGTTTCATGGCTGTACCTTGTCGCTCGCTGCTGCATCCCTTTGCTTGATAGCGTTCTGCATTGTTTGGGCTGTCCTCGTTGGGTGCTACGGGAGCTTGAGACAACACCGACGGGCGTATCCAAGTCGCATATCGGAACGGCAAGGCGCATAGCGAGAAAGGATCTGGACTTGTACAACTCATTACCAGAGGCACAGCTGGACGCAACCAACGGCAATGCCACGTTTAGAGGGACTCTAGTCAAGAGGGATACGAGTCCGGACATCAACATACAGCACTTCTAAACAACATGACGCTCGCCGCATCGTTTGCCGCTCAGGGCATGCGGCCGGCGAGCTTCCTCCCGGCCATCAAATGCTCGAGCTGTGGAGAGGAGATTGAGATCGCGGCGATGGGCGACCATATCTGTACGAAAGCGCCGCCCTCGCCACGCTCACAGCCGGCGAGCCTCACCAACCCCTTCACGATACGGCAGATGAACGCGCATGGACATATGCCCCATGCGCCCTCGCCGTTGCAGCAGCAGCAGAACAAGCCCGTGTCGTTGCCGAAGACGCGAGTGAGGGCTCCTACCGTCAGCTCGAACCAGATGCCGGCGCCGAAGGCAGTACGGCCGCCTCCACCACGAATTAATTCCGAAGCCGCAAACATGCCTTTTCTGGCACCGAGACCGCCGCGGTCGGATTCGCCTCTGTCGCCGGCGCTCAGCGTGCGTTCCGGTAGCAGTCAGGACAGCCGCCCACCGCCTATCCGAAGCATGACCAGCCCGATGCCACGCATCTTCGACCCCAGACCACCAAGTCCCGAGATGTCCGCCAACCTCGACTGCGCCTTTCCGCCGTTCATGCCGGCGACTGGTGGGAGTCGACCCGGCACGTCCAACGGCAGGAAGACGCCCACCCTGAGCGAAAGAGCGCCATCGCGTGGGAGCTCGAGGCACGATAGTAGCAGGGTCGCCTCACACAGGGAACCATTCACCCCGGAAGCCAGGAGTCCGATGAGTAATGGCGGAGAGAACGCGACGGGCAAAACGAATACATTGAAGAGCGGTCCCTTTGATCCGAACAGAAGGAGACCGAGCGATCAGGCGGGCATTGCGCACTCGATGGGTAGACGGCGTCCGAGCATGTCCAGTCTGAAGTTGGGTCAGGAGCCACCACGGATACCCGACGAGCCGGTACCGAGGCCTTCAACGTCGCATTCGAATTCGACTGTGGTGCCGCGGCCGTCCACCGCGAATGGGAGTGGGTCGGCACCGGATCGACAGCAAGTGCAGAAGCAAGCACCGCCTCCTAGACCAGCGCGACCCGCTGAGGGTGTGCTGTCTCCACGCTTCGTTGACAAGTTGAGTGCGGAGCCAGTCGTAGAGATACCTTCGACGTTCTCGCTTTCCCAGCCTCCGGTGCCTGTTCGAAGCGGAGACAGAAGTCGAACGTTCCCGATCCGGCAAGGAAGCGGCGAGCCCGAAAACTCGCTGGAGCTGCACAAGACACCGAGTGAACCGCTACCCCGTGGCCGAGACCACAGACCAGTACTAGCCGCGGGCGCAAAGTCGGAGCCCTCGCAGATACCGCAGGCTGCGAACAGGCAGCAGAGCCAGAGCAGAAGCGCGCCGAGGACCGACCATCGGCTTCAAGACGCACCGCCAGTGCCCAGGCCAGTACAACAGCACAGGCAGGAGAAGAGCCACACGCCATCTGGATCCGGTTCATCCGTCGCCTCGTCCGCGCCGTCGCTGGGGAACAGCAACAGCAGTAGCGGGCCGAGTCCTGTGGGCAGCGCCGCGAGTAGCGTTGATGCACTCTCCCCTCTGACCTACGACCCTCGATACTACGGCGACGAGGCGGGTATGCGCGTGCCGGGGTTGAATGTGAAGGCGCAGAAACCCGGCATGCGCGCGGAGCAACCGGCGTCACGCTCGCCACCGAGGAATTTCACCCGGCCGTCTGTGCCGAAGGAGATCGTGGCTCCGCCGCGAAGTCCCACTTTACCGTCTCTGGTGAGCCCGCCGTTAGAGTCGCCCATGGATCCTGCGCTGCAGGGGAGAATGATGCCAGCGAGGAGCGCGACGGAGCCTTGGCGGCCGGCTCCGGCACCGGCCCACGCACGTCCGACGATGTCGAGAACCGCCACCATGCCTGAATCCAGGATACAGGAGCCAGCGAGAGCACCAGCACCGCCCACGCCGGCTTTGTCCGTCCCCGATCCCAAGCCCGGCGACCACGACTACGACCCTTACCGACCGGCTTCACCCGCACCCGCCGCGAGGTCGCGATCGAAGTCGAATGCCGCGCCTCCGCAGTTCAAGGCCTACACCCCGCCACCACCACCACTACCACCTCCCGCGACTCAAACATTGGCTCCAACCCAATACAAACCGGCTCCCACCGGCTCCTCCTTGCGACCACGCTCGCCCCAGCCAGTACCAGCACCTCCACCCATCCCACAGGAAACACCCCGCGCTCCCCCGCTCGCCCGCCGCCCCACAACCACCAAGCCCACCTGCCGCGGCTGCAGCCTCCCCATCGAAGGCAAATCCGTTAAAGCGGCCGACGGCCGCCTGACGGGCCGCTGGCACAAGTCCTGCTTCACCTGCCGCGCCTGCGAGCAGCCTTTTACCACCGCGGATTTCTACGTCATGGACGATCAGCCGTACTGCGAGCAGCATTATCATGAGGAGAATGGGTCTCTGTGTCAGGGGTGTCAGAGGGGGATTGAGGGGCTGTATTTGGAGACTACATCGACTTCTGGCTCGGCTTTGGGTGTGGGTGTGGGTGGGAGTGGGAGTGGAGGTGGGAGTGTGGAGAAGAAATTCCATCCTAGGTGTTTCACTTGCTGGGATTGCCGGGAGGTGCTCGCGGAGGATTATTTCGAGATTGCGGGGAGGGTGTTTTGTGAGCGGCATGCTTTGGCTGCTATGCGGGGGCAGGCGAGGATGGTGGGGCCAGGGTCGGTGGGGATGGGAATGGGGATGGGGGTGGGAGTTGGGGTGGGAGTGGGAGGTGGTGGGTTGAGTGTGCCGGATAAGAAGGCGTTGACTGCTGAGAGGCGGACGACGAGGCTTATGATGATGTAGGGGTGGGGAGGGCTGTCAATCGCTACGAAGGTATTGAGCTCGCGATCTAACTCGCGGTCGGGCGACTTCATCGGCCAACGTCGGAAACGACGAGGAGCATTAGAGGAGTTCGCTCTCTCCTACCATGGCCACCGGCGTTGCCCAACTGGAGGAATTGAATGGAGGGTGAGGACTTTGAAGAAGCAAAGCAAAGCTTGTTGATACCCCTTCCCGTTCCCCCGTGGCAAGAATACGGGAAGCTTTTGCCTCAGCGGGACTACTACTGAGGTACCTGCTTCGTCAGGGTCTACTATCATAGAGGAACCGAGCAGGGCCGGGAATAGCGTTTGGGCCCTTTATTATATTTCTGTAATGTACAATCTGTGATGAACCTACGCCACAACGAGTACTGGACTTTGTTTACAACCACAGCGCTTGTTCGTGTGTCGGCAATGGTTGCCCCAAATATCTACCGTGAGCGAGACCACTCATGCCAGATACCGGGCGGGCAAGGCGTTGGTGAGATGTCTGTAACGGAGAGCCCGAGTACTACCATCCCCCTGCCCGAACGAGCGAAGACGTAGAGCCGTGTTCAGCAGGCCTGTCTTCTCCACCGTGCTGCTCATCAAGGTGGCCAGCTGCTCCTCCCGCCTTTCTCAACCGTTAGGTTGTGCATATGTATGTATGTGCTGTAACGCACCGACGATCACCTCTGTATGCACGCTTGCGCGTAGCCGGTAATCGTATCACCACTTCACTAAGGTACTGGGGGGGGGGGGCGGACTTGCAGAAAGAAGCTGGGGGAAACACAGGACCGGTGGACCTTGCGTCGGGTATGCGGTGTGTGTGAGTACACGGAAAAGGGGATTGGGCGGGTGCAACTACTCCGCCAGCGCAGCGTGCACGACGGGAGGATGTTTCCCTAGTTTCTTCGAGTGGGTGGTCGTTTGTTCCAACAGCTGCGTGCGTGCATGCTGCGAACGGGCGAGGGACTTGGGTATCGGTAAACATTTAAGAGGTAGTGCATTCTTGGGCATTCGCTTGACGGCGATCGACTGGTCCTACTAGGAGGTACTACTGCTGGTGCGGTTGTTTAGCGAAGGCGGTGTTTTTGTTGCATTTTGGTGCAAAAGATCTACGGCGCGTCTTTTGGCTGTGATGACCACCTCAGTGATGCGAGCAGTGGTCCGTCATCATCATCAGACAGGTTGGCTTTCATGCAAGAGGCTGCGGAGAGCCGGGGGTGGCGTGCATTGTGTGCGTCTCGGGGCTAGCCGGACGGACTCGACAGCCGGAGTTGGTCAATCCATGTAATCAAGGAGGTCTTCAGTCTTCAAACCTGACGGAGAGTTTCCAGTTGCAACTGCAGGAAGAGACTTCACGTTGGTTTTTGAGGAGGTGGGGGGGTTGTCGAATGTCAGTGATAGCGCAAGGGTGGACCTTGGAGCGGTCTGCTTCAGATGCGCGGGCGATCACTGACTCGGCAGCTTCCGAAGCAGCGGCGCGAGCGGCGGCGGTGGCGGGAGAGGGCCTTGCGGGCGCTGGGTGGAGACTGCGCGCAATATTAATCTGGGAGGATTTTCTCCGTCTCACAGCATTTGCCTGCCCGTATCATCGCGGCGACAAGACCGATGTTTTTTGGATATGTGTAGACGAAGGAATGCTGGAAAGCTTCTTCGCAGGCACATGAAACATCATCGAGTCTGCTAGGTTCGATGAGGTGATACAGTCCTCGGCTCATGAACCAAGCGAACGGGACATGTCTGGTCGCTGACGGGGCGATCTCGACTGTCTGTCTCGAATAATGCCCAAGTTCGTTGCTGCGGTGCGTTGGAGGCGTTGTTGACAGCGCCGCTACTGCGAGTGATCGATTAACCAATGTTTGATGGGCCTGCAAGCAAAAATTGAAGGCGGCCTTGTCAGCGTCTGAGACAAGATCAACTGCGTGAAACGCTTCGCTTGAAAGTAGCCGAGCCCGCGGACGGCTCCATTTGGATCAGGGGGGTTTTCTCCTCTTCGATGCTTGCTCGCTGCGTTGTTAAACCCTCTTGTTGTCAACTCGCAGTCGTACAACAGCGTCCACCGTGCCAGCCTCCCGTCCCTCCCACTCTCCACCGCCTGGACCGTCATCCTTCACGCCTCTTTCGCCACCCACTTCACCGCGCATTTCGCTCCGGTGGTCAGTGACTACTGCCAACAACAGTGCAATCTGATTGGACACGGGTAGCCGGTGACGGGAAACCTGAAGGGGAAGGGAAAGTCTCGGCGGGCCGGCGTGGAACGATCGCCTTCTCCACCGCGCTTCCCGAACGCCCTAACCCCAGCAAGGCAGCTTTCGCTCTGCACGGATCCTGCCCTGTTCTTTACCAATCACACTCCTTTGCTGCTGCTCCCACACCCACACACACTCCCGCTCCACCACCTCATCGAACATCACCCGCTTTCAGCAGCCAGCGCAGTCAGCAGCCGTGCGAACGTGTACGGCCAGCGCCCGGTCCATCGACCGCGCCAAGAGCAGGAGAGGCGTTGGGAGACAACACACAGCGAGTTCACACCGCGCCGCCAACAGGAGGCACTGCGACTGGCGACATACCGCTTGCTCACGAGCCGGCATCATCACGAGGTAAGAACAGACACTGAATCTTGGCCTACCGAGGCTGCTCTCAATCATGGACATTGCGTCGTCAGCGCATTCGTCACTGGTGAAACGCAGCTATGGCAGGCATCGAAACGCATTGAAACAACCCTAAATCATCTACCATACCCCGCCGAGGACATCGAAGCGGGTCGCAGTCAACACGACTGGGAGGTGTTGCGTGCCTCCCATGCTACTCCTGACGGTGTCTCGGCCACTACTGTTGGCGTGTCTTGCCCACCGACTAACGCTTTCTTCTCAGGTGTAACCCTACCATCTACCTCCACAGGACCAACTCCACCACGCGCGCATTCGCACGACAATCCTCCTCGGAGCGCCACCTTAGCAAATAGCAGTACCATTCCTGCGCACAGCAGGCACATACCGGCGCCATGGGCTGCGGGCAGAGTTCAGAGTCGAAGGAAGGGAAGCAGCGGAATGAGGAGATCGAGAACCAGTTGAAGCGGGATAAGCTGAACCTCCGGAATGAGATCAAGATGCTGCTGTTGGGTGCAGGCGAGTCCGGCAAGTCGACGATCCTGAAACAGATGAAGCTCATACACGAGGGCGGCTACTCCAGGGATGAGCGGGAAAGCTTCAGAGAAGTGAGTGATGTCGGACAGTGATGGCATGCGCACAATGGCTGACACCCGGCGCAGATCATCTTCTCCAACACCGTGCAGTCAATGCGCGTCATACTGGAGGCCATGGAGAGCCTGGAGCTGCCTCTCGACGACCAACGGGCCGAGTACCACGTACAGACAGTCTTCATGCAGCCCGCGCAAATTGAAGGCGATGTGCTGCCCCCGGAAGTTGGCAATGCGGTCAAGACGCTGTGGGCAGACGCGGGTGTACAATCGGCGTTCCAGAGAAGCCGAGAATACCAGCTCAACGACAGCGCCAAGTACTACTTCGACTCGGTGGACCGGATCGCATCGCCCACATACGTACCCTCCGACCAGGATGTGCTACGATCACGTGTCAAGACGACCGGTATCACCGAGACGACCTTCATCATCGGCGACCTGACCTACCGCATGTTCGACGTGGGCGGGCAGCGTTCGGAGCGGAAGAAGTGGATACACTGCTTCGAGAACGTGACTACCATTCTCTTTCTCGTTGCCATCTCGGAGTACGACCAGCTGCTGTTCGAGGACGAGACGGTGAACCGCATGCAGGAGGCCCTCACCCTGTTCGACTCCATCTGCAACAGCCGCTGGTTCACCAAGACCAGCATCATCCTCTTCCTGAACAAGATCGATCGCTTCAAGGAGAAGCTGCCCGTGTCGCCCATGAAGAACTACTTCCCGGACTACGAGGGCGGGCAAGACTACGGCGCGGCGTGCGACTACATCCTCAACAGATTCGTCTCGTAAGTCTAGCAACCACCTTACACTTCATGCGCAATGCATTCCAAACAAGCCGGATACTGACATCTCTCCTTCGCAGCCTGAACCAACACCCCACCAAGCAAATCTACACGCACTTCACCTGCGCCACGGACACGATGCAGATCCGCTTCGTCATGGCCGCCGTCAACGACATCATCATCCAGGAGAACCTGCGCATGTGCGGCCTCATATAGCCCTCTCTTCTGCCGCTTGCCCATCCCCCCTCCACCCGTCCGCCGACCTGCCCGCCTGGCCAGATGTGGTGTGTATGATCACTAGTGAGACGTGCGCTGAATCTTTCCTGTGCGTGCGAATAGGACGATGCGCGTTTGAGCGGCGTATGTCTGCTATGCGGTGCGGTGCGGTCTCCGGCCCGGGGGGCGAACGGGCGAGCGAGTGAGGTTGTCTTTTTTTTGCTCACTACGGGTCACTGCATGCAGTGGACGTCCTGCACGAGAGGGGTGGAAGAAGAGGAGCAATTTGTGGAGGGGTATTTCCAGCAGGAGAAAGGGTCTGCTGTGCGGAGGAAGATGGAGGTGGGAGATGGGAGACAGGGGGCTTGGCACGATTTTTTTCTGAACTTTCGATCGGCGGATACCACTCGGGGACTCAGGGAGAGAGAGAGAGAGAGAGAGAGAGGCGTTCACGGCGTTCTGTGGGTAGTGGTTTTGGGCAAGAGGCGTGGGAAGAGAGAAACATGTTCTATAACCCTGGGCTATGGCTGTGGCTGGTCCGGCCGGTCTACTTGCTTGCTTGCCTGCTTGCTTGCTTGTGCTTGGAAGACGGTAATTCTCTGTACACGGCCCTTTCCTACTACCGGCTTTTTTCTCGCGCCCGGAGGTGTGTAGTGGGCGCGTGCGCTGGTGGGGTCTGCCGGGTATATTATGTTGCGGGAGGCGAGAGGAGGAAGGCGAGAGGCAGGTTTGTTTTGCTACAGAGTGATGTTGATGTTGGAGCGGAGATCTATCGACGTAAGGCACGGCGCACAGCAGAAACACGATTTTGTTGCGGGAGGTAGGTCTGGGTCCGCGGCGGTGAGGTCGAGCTGCATGGGCGCTCTTTCATTGATTGGTAAGGTACATGTACCCTTTCTTCCTCTTCTTTCCTTCTGACTTCCAGGTCATCTCTGGTCACCTGACGCAGGTTTCTACTTTATGGTGGCAAGGTCTCACTTACATGTAGGTGGCCAGATGCGGAGGGCTTTTGACGTTGACGCGCAGGGACTGGAGGTACCTACCTCACTCGAACGCGTACCATCAAGGAACATACTGTTTATAATTCTGCGGGCTGCCGATGTGACGGGCTCTGGCTCTTTGTCGCGGTTCGCGCGCGCGCGTTTCCATTCACTACTGGCAGGATCACTTGGTTATGTGGGTTAGATACGGGCTTCTTGATGCGCACCTCAGGTATTTGCGTTGTTTCGAACGCGCATGAAAGAATTGCTTGTTAACGGTTCTGCAGGCTGCCGATTTTGCGGGTCCTGGCTCCGCGCTCTGGGCTTCCGGAATGCGAACGACGACTCAGCGCAGGACGGAATCCGTCGCCCGTCTCTGGCGGTTTTGCTTTGCTGAGAAGACGGTGATGAGGAGGTGATGATCATGATTCTGCAGGCTGCCGGTCTCACAGGTCTTGGCTCTCGGGATACCCGAAGGCTGAAGTGAGACGGTAGCGACTGCTGGAGTCTGGCGTTTGGCTCTGTTTGACGAACGAAGCGCGATAAGACTGCTGCTCGCGATCGGACATGCTGCAGATGCAAGTGCTATGGCGTTGGATACCGAGTCACTGCACGTATCACCATGGAACCACCAATGGGAGCTACATACGCCGGAGCAATTGACCGTCGGGTTTCTTTGTTCAATCGCAGGTCTCCGTGGATCTCAATCTACCGTGCTGCCTCTTCCGGACCATGGACCCGCAAGAAAGTGAGTCTATTGCCTGTGGGGCTATACGCGCTGAAGCAGTTGACCGTCGGTCTTCTTTGTTCGAATGCAGGTCCCCGTGAGTCTCACGATTACCTGCTCACCGCGCTGTATCCTGCGAACCATACAGAACGCAGGAAGGTGACTCTATTGCCTTGGAGCTATATGCGCTGGAGCAGTCGACCGTCGATTGTCTTTGTTCGTCTGCAGGTCTCCGCGGCTCTTAGAACTACCTGTCCACAGTGTCTCCTGAGGGACATGCAAACGCCATGAGGTGATCCTGTTGCCTGGAAGCTTCCAAGCTTCTCGTAGTATATGCTGCATGTCCTCTCTTCGGAATTATCTGGCGGACCTCGATTGGAGTCTTGACACCATTCTCATAAGAGACCGCCCTTGTCTCTTGCTTGGAGCGCTCCACACCGCTGGATTACAGCAACTCGCCAGCGATCATGCCTCGTGAGGGACGTGGGAAATTACCGGGCTCCTACCCGGCATCATCATCCAGCAAGTCGTCCAATGCAACCGTGACCGGCCCCGCGCACCATCTCGAGGAGCTCTTGCAGGACCACAACAGCTTGTATTTTTTCACGACACAAGCAGATAGGCAACCGCTCTTTACGCCAGCAACGACGACTCCAGGCTCCGAGGCAGACAGTACGTAGCCCGGACACTTTCCTGGCTCTGCAGGCTATGGACTGTGGCAGACGCTGATAATGGAGCAGTGACCGAGACTAAGGACGAAGACCTTGAGCGTCTGGCAGCGGACTTCACCGAGCTCGCAGTCAACATCGGAAGCAGCAAGACACAATTCAATAACTTCTTCAACGCGAGCTTGCAGCTCAGACAGACAAAGAGGCTGGAGTTGTCCAGGATTGATGACCTGCGCACGAGGGCTCGTCAGATGGGTCGCAGACTCGACTTCGCCGATGCCAGTGAGCCTGCTGCTGCACGTGGTATGTCACTACTGGTGTATAAATGTAATGCGTCATGTTGCTGACAGGAGTATAGGTGCCGCCACCGCTGCGACGACACCCGACCAGAACCACTATCCCGAAGATGCCAATAACACCGAGACGCGCATCGACCAACTGTACGAGCAGCTGGCGGCGACCCAGCGCCAGGTCGACCAGCTCACACTGCGCCTCCAGGAAGGCGAGTTCGAGAGCACCGCCCAAGCCAAGCAAGTCCATGACTTGACGGCCGAACTCGCCACGCTAGGCATCGAAGTTCGCGACGGCCATGTTGAGCTCACCGAGGGACATGCCAACCATGGTGACGGACTTACCAAACTCCACGACGAGCTTGCTGAGCTGCGTGATCAACATCCCACGGTCGAGAGTCGCATGACGAAACAGACCGGAAGTCAGCAGAGGCGTCAAATGTTCCTGCAACGGACGTTGCACGCTTCGAGGTCCGCCTGAAAGCACTTGAGCGAGCCCGATTGGAGTCCCGGTATGATGGCTACCACTATCTTGCTTACGCCCTTCGAGTGCTGTCGGGGTGCTTCATCGATGATCAGAGCAAGAGAAGAGTTGGAATGGACTCTGTTCTGGACCTTGTTTACCAGGCAGCGAGGTTATGTTGTTATCTCCAGCGTGATCGCGCGAAGCGCGAGTGCCTGTTTGAGTTGGGGTGGGAGCTGTTCGCGTCGGAATTGAATGCCACTGGGCAAATACGGCCGTTGAACGCTGTTGAGCGCCTCAGCAGCATCATCGAGAAGCACCTTCCTCAGGTGGAAGCACTAGTGGAATCGGCCCGCTTGTTGATGATGGCAGCGGAGAAGGCGTAAAGCACTCCGGGTTCAGTCTGAGGCACGAGCATTGCCTTGGTAGAGAAAGAGCATCAGCGGACAATCTCAATTGACGCATGGGTTGAACGGTGGGTGGGTTGTTTACTAGGCGCTGAGGCAGCAGGAAAGCTTGAGGCGGCACCACATCAACTCAAGAGATCGGTCGCCGTGCTTAGAGCGTTCGATGCAATTCATAACCTTCGTCGTCTCGTCGTTGGTGCCCAACCATAGCCTTTCACGATGGCCACAAACGAGAGCGGTCGGGATTCACTGCTCGACAGCGTATGCTACCGTCACTTTACCAGCCTTCAGCATCTGTGTCTTTCATGGCTAGAGTGGAGCTCTCATGCGAGAAAGGGTCGCAATGCGGACTCGCCGTCGAAACTCCTCGCTGTTGATGCTTGAGTCTCGAAGTTCAGTGGCTCGCTAGCAGAGCCCTGGGCGTGGAGGTCTCGTGGAGAATGGAAGGCGGGCTGGTCTGATGCATAGGCTATGTCAAAGCTGCCGCCGGTTATGGGGCACGGAACATATACTGGAGTCTCCAAGACACAGCGTACATGTATCGATCAGCGACGGTGGTTCGTGATTTTGGTGAGCAGAGGGGATGAGGGTTTGCCTCTCCGATTATGTAAGCACAGGCACGGGCCGTGTCTCTCGTGATCCTACGCCCTGCTGTTGCGGGGCTTTGCATCCTCATCCCTACGGCGGCGTCAGCATGGCAGGTATACATGTACATATCCGAGGTAGGTTCCAGAAGATATGAACGAGAGGTTTATTGTATGCCGATACGTTACCGAGTACAGCAGAACCCAGACTTCACTCCCCTATCTTATCTTCCAGCACATCCTCTACACTCACACAAGAGAACCATTCATTGCCCGCCATGGCCGTGTCGACAGAAATGACCAAGCAATTGAACATCCAACACCCAATCATGCTGGCAGGTATGGGTCGCACATCCGGTGCACCCCTCGCAGCCGCTGTCACCAACGCCGGCGGTCTCGGTGTCATCGGCGGCGTAGGTTATACGAACCAGCAGCTGAAGGAAATGATCTCAGAGCTGAAGAGCTTGCTTGACGACCCCGATGCCTCCTTTGGCGTCGATTTATTGCTACCCCAAGTAGGCGCAGGTGCTCGCAAGACGAACATCGACTACACGAAAGGCGACCTTGATACTCTGGTCGAGACTATCTTCGCTGGAGGTGCTAAGGTCTTCGTGTCCGCTGTAGGTGTGGCTCCTAAAAGGGTTGTCGACCGACTGCATGAAGCGGGCGTGCTATATATGAACATGATCGGTCATCCCAAGCACGTCCACAAAGCCTGCGCTGTCGGTGCGGATATTATCTGCGCACAAGGTGGCGAGGCGGGAGGGCATACGGGGGATATCGCGTTCAGCATTCTCATCCCGGCTTGCGCAGACATCTGCAAGCAGTACAGAGCGCCTTTGACGGGGAAGGCGGTGCAGCTCGTCGCGGCAGGCGGCGTGAACGACGGCCGCTCGCTCGCTGCTGCGCTGATGCTAGGAGCACAGGCGGTCTGGATCGGGACCCGTTTCGTCACGGCCAGGGAGTCTGGTGCGAGCGAGTATGCCAAGAAGGGCATTATCGACGCGAACTTCGATAGTGCGATCAAGTCTCTCGTATGGTCGGGAAGGCCGCTGCGAGCGATGAGTAATCCTTATATTGCAGACTGGGAGAAGAATCGGCAGGCAGAGATCAAGGAACTGACGGATAAGGGGGTCGTGCCGTTGGAGTATGAGTTGGATCGTTTGGAGAAGGAGGGCAGGCTGACGGATGAGGTGATGGATGGGGCGGAGTTACGGTATGTTTATCCGCACTTGACGGCATTCAGCGCG
>NAJQ01000463.1:0-15881 GCA_005059865.1 Friedmanniomyces simplex
GAGGGAGAAGGAGTCGCTGGTGCTGCTTGAGACGACGGCGGCCGAGGAGGCGGAAGCGCACCGGAGACCGCGCGTGCTGTTCGCGGGGATGGGGACGATGATGGTCCGCCGTGGTGGTAGTGGTGGGGGGGATCTGCGGGAGGTGGGGGAGGAGCCACAGGCGTGGGCCCGGACGTTGAGGCGGGTTTCGAGGAGGCTGGAGAGGTGGCAGGAGGGGAGTTTGCCGGGGCAGGCGATGATGATGAGGCGGCGGCAGGTGCGGGGGGGGCAGGGCGTGCATGGGTTGTATTATCCGCCGTTGAGGGGGAGTGGGCAGGGGATGAGGGAGGCGAGTGGCGGTGGTGGTGGTGTTGGTGGTGGTCAATATGAGGGCGGGCGGCACGGGATGCACGCGGAGGAGTATACGGTACCGGGACGGGGTGGTGGTGGCGGTAGGCAACGGAGCGGTACCAGTACGAATACCGGTATTAGGCGGTTGCCGGGTGAGCAAGGGTCTGCTGCACCTGCGTCCGCGTCGAGGAGGATGGTGGACGGGCAGCTGGATTCTCGAGCTGCCGTGGGGTACGATGAAGGGTATGATGATGAGGGGGTCGGTGGCGAGGGCGTCGAGCTGGATGAGGAGGAAAGGGAGTTACTGGGGGAGGTGGATGCTGATGAGGGGGAATCGGAGGAGGAGGAGGGAGGGGGAAGGGGGAGGGGGATGAGGAGATGGGGGAGGAGTGAGTGAGTGACTGATTGGTTGATTGATTGATTCATCGCCACGTTCATAATCGCAGGGCTGGCTGGCCGGGCCAATGGGAAGATACCCCCTTCAAGGGCGAGAAGGGGGAATCCCACCCAGCGGAGCACGTGCTGGTGCATTGGGGTAAGGGTACGGTATGTAGTATATTGCCAGTACCGGAACATCGATATCCCTCTCCATGGGCTCCATCCACAGTATGTCTTCACTGTATATATATATTCAGACTCTGAAGAGGCTGCAGCCGATAAGCGCTGTCCTACGGACTTACCTTGTGCGAAACCACCGCCTCTACTAACTTCAACAAGATCTACTGCGCCAGAGACACCAGGCCCACCCATGCGGTTTTGACGAGGATGACAACAGTTTCCGGCCGGGCTTGCATTGGGCACATGCGCTCCAGTTCAGCTGAGCACCGTTTGGGCGCTTGACCCGTCGGATGCCAAGGGACATGTACATGTACGTTGCGGAAGGACTTGGGTGTGGAGAGCATGGTCACCTTACGTAGACCGCGAGCCCGCTTTAAGCTACCTAGGATATACGTGTAGGCCACGTCCGTTGGTGCTGGTCCCCCAAAAACGATTGCAGCGGATCATTGCACCTCAGCGGATTGGGAGTTCCAACGGAAAGTACGGTAAAGCGGTTGTTTGACGGTCGCATACTCATCAGGAATCTCAACATGTCTGGTGGATACGGGTACCTAGCACCCCTCGAGTCGCAAGCTGGCGAACTCTCTCCCCGCGAAGTCCCACCGTTGCTTCTTCTAGTCCACCGGGCGAGACTTCGGCCCCCCCACACCCACACAGTGGACTATTCTATTCAGTCCGCATTCCGATCCAGCGCCGTGGGCTTATCCTTGATCGGCAGATCGCTGCCCGTGGTGTTCTTGTACTGGCCGCGGATGTAGTCGCTGATGGCCTCTACTCACACCATCCCGGGTCAGCCTTGACCAATTGGAGAATGAAAGTGAGGATCGGATCGAACGCACCATCTTTCGCCTGCTCGGCCGCGCTCTCGTTGTTCTGGGGGCCCTGGCCCAGGAATCTCTCTTGGACCATGTCGACGCCCTGGTCCTCACTGTCAGTCAGTCACAGTCAGGTAGGAAGGACTATGTACTAAGCTAGGTTTTGCGGGGGGGAGGGGCATGCCTTGTCGAGGTAGTCCTGGGGACGAGAAAGTCAGTAAGTGATACTCTCAATATGTATGTGGGCGAGAGATGGGGGGTGCCTCGTTCTTCTCGCTCGCTGGACCGCCACCAGCAGCTGAGTTGATCTTGTCGCCGATGCCGCCTAGGAAGCCGCCGCCGCCGCCGCAGCTGGACTGCTGCTTCTGTTGGCCGTGGGCGGCGTTGTTGGTGTTCTGGTTGTTGCTGTTCCCGCCGGCTAGGTTCTTGACGAAGTCCATGCTTGCTGGTTTGGGTTGGGATGGTAGTGTCTCGAAAGGGTGTTGAGTAGGCGGTGATGTTAAAGTAGGGGGGAGAGAGGGAGGGAGGGAGGATGAAAGCGAGAAGGGAAGGAAGTCGCGTGCCGCCAAAACATGAGCAGAGTTGGAAGGAGCACCTCATACAAACCGCCCGCGTTCGCTGCTTGGCAATGACGAGCTTCTCTCCTTGTCCGCCTTCACCTAACGCGACTACTGCGCCTCCGGAAGGCAGGCGTGCACAAGTGCGACTGCCAAGCGGTGCCAAGGTTGTGAGGACTTGGAAGGAAGAACCGAATATTGCAGTGTGGATTCGGAGGTGAGGTTCGCGGTATATGTATTGAAGCTCGCAGAGCCGCATCGGGCCGAGAAGCAGCGGGCGTCCCGACGACACGTCCGCGTCAAGCTGCCTGGTAGGCAGACTTCAAGCTTCATACAAACCGATCTGCTCCACGGCTCCCACACATCTCCACCAACTACAGCTACCATCATGTACGTCGCCTGCGGTAATTGCCTTACACAACTCACATACTGACCATCACACCAGGGAGGTCCTCCTCGGCATCACATGCACAGACTGCACCATCATCGTCGCCTCCAAAGCAGCAATGCGAGGCGCCTCCATCCTCAAAGTCAACGACGACAAGACCCGGAAGCTGAACAAGAACACCCTCATGGCCTTCAGCGGCGAGCCCGGCGACACAGGTGCTTATCACCTCCCCCCCCTTCACCACCAAAACCCGCTAACCACCCCCCCACCCTCCAGTCCAATTCGCCGAGTACATCCAAGCCAACATCCAACTCTACAGCATGCGCAACTCCTCCGACCTCTCCCCCTACGAAGTCTCCTCCTTCGTCCGCTCCGAGCTCGCCAAATCCCTCCGCTCCCGCTCCCCCTACACCGTCAACCTGCTCCTCGGCGGCTACAACCCCATCAAGCAAGCCCCGGAGCTCTACTGGATCGACTACCTCGCCTCCTCCGCTCCCGTCCCCTACGCCGCGCACGGCTACGCGCAGTACTACTGCCTGTCCATCCTGGATAAGCATCATCATGCCGATATCAGTTTTGAGCAGGGGATGAAGATTCTGAGGATGTGCACGGATGAGCTGAAGAGGAGGCTGCCGATTGATTTCAAGGGCGTGTTGGTGAAGGTCGTGGATAAGGATGGGATAAGGGAGGAGCCGTATGTGGATGAGAAGCCGGTGTATGCGCCGTAGGCGGGCAGGGAGATAAGAAGGGGGAAGCGCAAGGCGTCTGGCGTATGGAGAAGGATAGTGTAGCTGCGGGAGGCGGCCATCTGCCACGGCTACTGTAGTATATTGCGATGAGGATGGATTTTTGTACTAAAATCCAGCCCTCTCGACGTCGTTCGGGTAAGGTCTACGTCATCTCCGCCACCCGCGGCCATCACCGCTACGCCGCTGAGGGGGAGGATAATCTTTCATCTGCGAGAGGCATATACTTCCAATTAAGTGGCCTACTTCCAGCCGCCGCTCCCTCCTAACGTCGCCGTCAGCTGATCTACAACCATCACTTATTGGATCGCGCATCCCAGTATCTCGCGCCCCCCGCCTCCTCGCGCATGTGGGACTTGCAAACCTCACAGACACCTCACACGCCACCCAAACGACTCATATGAGGTCATCCAGACCTCGTGGGCGGCCCCCACAAATTTCCTAGCAAACTCTTGCAACTTCCACCTTCCACATTCCACCTGAGTGATTGAGAAATTTTGCTTCCACCTCCAACTTTCACCTTCCACCTTCCACTCAAGGACGCTGGATCACCACACGGCAACACAACAGTTACCAGGACCAGGACCAGGACCAGCATCGCCAGGACCGGAATCAACCAGGACCGGTATAACCAGGACCAGCATCACCAGAACAAAGCAAGCCCCCAGTCGAGCTGCCGTCCGCTGCCCGCCAACCGCCCACCGCCCTCCACCATGTCCAGCCCGGAAACCTACTGGCAGCTCGAGAAGGACTTCTACACCCTGACCGCTAACCACGATCTAGTGATCCGCGTCATCGAGCACGCACCCCTCTCTCGCTTCCAAGGCTCGAGCTCGGGCGTAGGCTCAGGCCTCGGCGAAGGCGCAGGATCAGGCTCAGGAGAAGGCGCAGGATCAGGATCAGGAGAAGGCGGAGGCGATGGGCAAGGCGATGGGAATGTGGGAGCCCCGCGGGTAGTGACGGAGAGTGTGGCGGTGAAGGTGCTTGAGCTGAAGGTTGCGAGGGGGTTGCTCGGTATGTACTTGGACCTGGGTCATCCATTGGAGGCAAGAAGAGGCAAAGAGCTGCGTTCACCCCCGATGCTTTTGCTGCCCCGCGACCTTTGGAAGGCGAACTCCAGAGCCCGGTTCCCCTTTTCTGTTTCCTCTGTGTGGTGGAAGAATTGCTAACGCACCTCTCTCTCTCAATAGCCACAAGCAGCACCTACTTCGCCAAGAGACTGTCCGAAGACGACAACAACAACAACAGCAACAAAGATACCCTCGAAATTCACACCGCCCACGCCACCGCCCTAACCCTCTGGCTCAAAATCTCCCACTCCGTCGCCGACACCGACGCCTCCACCACCCACCACATCACCCTCACCGACGTCTGGCACATGCTTGCCGTGGCGCGAAAATACGGTTTCCACACCCGCTCCGCGGGAGCCAAAGCCTGGTTCGCGAGCTGGTACGCTGTCCACAGCCAACCGCCGCCGCCGCCGCCGCCGCAGCAGCAGCAGCAACAACAGGGCCAGGGCCAGGGCCGCGGTACGCCGCTGGATTACCGCGCGCACCAGAAGCTGTTGCTGCCTTGCTATGCTTTCGACCACGCGGGGGGCTTTCGCGCGGCGACGCGGTATCTAGTCTACAGGTCCATGGGCGCGATCCAGGACAGGCAGCCCGCGGGCTTCTTCGAGGAAAAGCAGGAAGAGGCGGAGGAGCAAGGCGGGGGGGTGATGGGGTTGGACCCGGAGATCCTGGCGCAGCTCAATGCGGCGAAAGCCCGGCTCAAGACGGTGCTGCATCGGGGGTTATATCGACCCGTCGAGGCGCTCGTGCGGCATGGGGATTGTCGGTGCAGGGGGGAGGTGCTGTGGGCGTATGAGAATCTGCTGACGAGGCAGGGGTGTTGGCCGCTGGAGACGGCGTGGGGAGGGGGCGCGACAAGCGTGGAGGCGTTTCTGAGGCGGCTGGAGCGGATTCCGGCCAAGGTGGCGCAGCCGAGGACGTGTGGGGGACGGGTGTGCACGTTTGGGTTTGGGGACGTGGTGGCGAGGGTGAGGGTGGATGTGATGGGGTTGTTCGATGGGTTGTGCTTGGGTAACCTCACCCCTTCCCTTCCCCATCAGCTGCTTCATCCGCAACCCTTTTGTTCTGGAAAGCATTGTTGCTGACTTCGTTGTATTTGCAGATTGCATGGCCTCCTCCACCCCCAACTTCCCCTCCTCCGAGGGCCAGACCGACGACTTCTACTGGAGCAAGGTGGCGTTCAGGTCCGGCCCGCACTGGGACGACGGGTGCCGCGTGCGCCACCACCAGCCGACGTGGTACTTTTCGTTCCTGGGGGATCGCGGCAAGATGCAGCAGTGGGTGGAGGAGCGCCGGGAGATTCGCCAGGGGACTGGGTACCGGTACCATGGCGGTGATGAGGGGTATGGTAGGAGTGCGGCGGGCGGGTTGTAGGGTGTGGGGAGGGTGGAGGAGGATGGGTACCGGTACCGCGGCGGAGGCGACGGGTATGTCGGCAGTGCGGCGGGCGCTTCGCAGGTAGTGGAGGAGGGTGCCGATGTGGGCGAGTGGATTCAGGATGGCCAGCTGAACAAACGGAAGATGAGGGGCTCTCAAGGATGCGGCTGCATCACGCGTTCTGGGGAGGGCATCTGGGAGGCTTCCCGGAGTCCAGCAAGAACGGGTAGGGTTAGCACGAAAGAGCGCGAGCTCGCGGATGCTTGGGAGGGTATGCAACAGCTTCTGCATTGCCAAACCCCGGCTGGCAGACAGACCCGCATAGCATCGCGTATTATAGCATCGCATAACGAATTGATGATCACTGCACTCTCCGCACCTCAAGCTTCCCACCGCCACAGCCACGGTCATGATCATCCAAAGCGACATACTGGCCCCCTTCGATCCGCTTTAGCCACTTGTTGCTTTCGTACTGCGCCGTGAAGATTGACATGCGCAGCACAGGCGCCTGGGCATCAACTACAATGTCGTGCGACCAGGTCCAGCGGCCGAAGGACCAGTTGAGAATATAGCGGGCTCGGCCGGTCTGCTCGCTGTTGACTTGTGCGCCGTCCGATGTCGTTGGAGAGGTGCGCGAGTAGAGTACGGCTTTGATGCGGTAGACTTCATCTTTTGGTGCGGATTTCAAAAGGGTGTCAATCTTCGCTAAGTCCGTGCCGGCTGCTGGATCGGTGGCGGTGAGGGTAACGGATAAGCATTCCATCTCCGACTTATGATCGTGCTTATGCTCGCCAGCATGATCCTGACCGTGATCTGTAGCCCACGCCCTCGCCATCTTAGGATCCCATCCAAACAGCAAGTCCTCGCTGATCCAGCCCTGGTCGCTCTTAGTCTGCGGCGTATCAACATCCAAATCCCCCAACTTATCGAGGAACAAGTCAAACGCCCTCTCGCTCAAGCCCTCCCACTTATTAATAACAATGAGATCAGTCTGCTTAGCCTGCAACTTCGCGGTAAAAGACGTATTCGCATAACCCCCCCAATTCTCCGCATCAATCACCGACACCACCCCGTCAAGTTCATACCTCCCAGTAGCCTTACCAATCCGATTGACCTCCAACACAAGTTTCAACGGCTCAGCGGACCCGGACGTCTCGATGATGATCCGGTCCGGGCGGCATTCGCGATCCAGTTGAGCCAGCGCGTCTTCGATCTGTCCGACGTTCGTGCAGCAGATGCAGTCGCCCAGGAGTTCGCGGCTGCCCGTCATTTCGGCGGCGGCGGCGAGTTGGGTGTCGACGTTGACGTCGCCGATTTCGTTTTTGATCAAGGCCAGTTTGTAGCCCGGGTTTTGGGTCCGGAGTTGGGGGAGGAGGTTGAGGATGAGGGTTGTTTTTCCGGCGCCCGCGAAGCCCGTGATGATTGTGAGGGGGATGCGGTGGGCATCCGTGGGGGTCTTGGGAGTCATTCTTAATGGGTTCCTCCGGGAAATAATAATAATGGTTCACGGCGAAGCTATGTTCTTCAAAATTTAGGCCTGATGTTGGGCGAAACGCAGGGTCCTTCCCAGACAGGCGAACGCCAAGGCGGTGAGGGCAATTGGCAGAAAAAGTTGGGGAGAACGTGAAGCATGCACATGCAAATTGCGAACTTCAACTCGCGGATCACAGCGGTAAGCAAGTCTCTCTACGTCTTGCGCAACGATGGCGCTACGAGCAGAAACGAAGACGACCTTCGAGCCCGCCCGCGTCATCCAACCCATCTACACCGGCGGCGCAATCGCACTCAGCGAGGATGGGAAACTGCTGGCGAGCACGCTGGGCGAAGAGGCGCTCATCACGAGTCTGGATACCGGAGCGCATTTAGTGCGCATAGAAGGCGTAAGTGCCATGGTTCTGGTGACGAGTCAAGCGTGGACTGACGTTGACGAAGCTGCTAGGACGGCGAGCCGATTACCACTTTGGCCTGACACCTGACGCGAGCTGCCTGGTCATATGTTCGAGATCGCTATCGATGCGCATGTATGCGCTGCAGTCCTCCAGCACGCTCGAGTCTACCATCAGCGCGAAATTGCTGCGCACGGTTAAGCCACACGCGACGCCGGTGGTGACTGTGGCCGTCGACTCGACTAGCTCTCTGCTCGCGACTGGAGCGGCAGACGGCTCGGTCAAGGTCTGGGATTTAAGAGGGGGCTACAATACCCATACCTTCCACGGTCACAGTGGTGTCATCTCTGCGCTCCACTTCTTCCAGGTGGACCCTGCCGACGCTGTCCAAAGCACAAAGAGCAAGAAACGCAAGAACAAGCAGCGAGCTACTGAAGCTGAGGAAGTACAGCAAGATGATGCAACTGCGGGCTACAGGCTGGCGTCGGGAGGGGAGGACGGCAAGGTCAGGGTGTGGGACTTGCACAAAAGGGAGAGCGTTGCGACGTTGGACGCACATGTGTCCGTCGTGCGAGGGCTGAGCTACTCGCCAGAGGCGCGAGTACTCCTCACAGCTAGCCGGGACAAGACGGTCATACTGTGGGACGCACGCACATGGCAGCAGCAGTCCACTGTGGCTGTTTTGGAGAGCATTGAGAGCGCCGGCTTTGTGGAGAACGGCCGCTTCTTCTACACCGGTGGCGAGACTGTAAGAATACGGATCTGGAGCACGGAGACTGGCGGGGAGATCACCGAAGAGCAACCACAAGGTGTGGAGACGGAGGCCATAGTGGATGTGCTCCACCATCCACAACTCTCGTCCCTGCTTTCGATTCACGCCGATCAGACACTGGTCCTGCACTCGCTCGAACCGCTTGGTTCGCTCGCTCCAAGCAAGCAGATACCTGCTCTACCCGTACTCCGTCGCATCTCTGGCACACACGACGAAGTCATCGATCTCGCCTACATCGGCTCCGACCGCAATCTGCTTGCTCTCGCAACGAACCTCGAGGACATCCGCCTCATCACCTTGCAGACTTCCGGTGACCGCTCGTCGGTGAACGGTTCATCCTACTTCGGCGCGGACGTAGCCCTCCTCAAGGGCCATACGGACATCATCATCACACTTTCGGTAGACTGGTCTGGGCATTGGCTGGCTACGGGCGCCAAAGACAACACCGCAAAGCTGTGGCGCTTGGATCCTGCAAAGGAGGACTACAGCTGCTACTGCACGTTCACCGGTCACGCGGAGAGTATCGGAGCCGTCTCGTTACCTTGCGCGTCACCCGCTGTAGGCTCAAAGGAGTACGATCGCCCGCTTGATTTTCCGCCGAAGTTCCTCGTGACCGGCAGTCAGGACAAGACTGTCAAGCGGTGGGATATACCAACACAAGCCGGAAAGGCGCCGCGAGCCGCGTATACCAGGAAGGCGCACGATAAAGACATCAATGCACTCGCAACGTCTTACTCTTCAACGACGTCCCTGTTCGCCTCAGCAAGTCAGGACAGAACTGTAAAGATTTGGGACACAGAGACTGGCGAGGCCATCGGTGTTCTCCGTGGTCATAAGCGAGGCGTCTGGTCTGTCGCTTTCTCCCCATCCGGCACACCAGCTTTAACCACAAGCGAGAGCGGCAGCGCAAGCAGCGCGAAGGGTATGGTCGTGACCGGTAGCGGAGACAAGACGGTGCGGATATGGAGCTTGAGCGACTACAGCTGCCTGCGGACGTTCGAGGGTCATGCGAATAGTGTGCTGAAGGTTGTGTGGCTGCCTGCGTCAAAGGGAGGAAGAGGGAAAGGAGGCAGAGGAGTGCAAGTGGCAAGTGCGGCCGGGGACGGTTTGGTCAAAGTGTGGGATGCACAGTCCGGTGAGTGTGCGGCCACGCTTGACAATCACATCGACCGTGTCTGGGCGCTTGCCGCGAAGCCTCCGCCTCTGCTCTCTGCCGAGGAGCAAACGAAGCAGGGTGCGCAGGACGAGAGCATGAGGGACGACGATGATGAGGAGGGGACCGCGGACATCGAGTCCACGCTCGAGCTGGTCTCGGGCTCAGCAGATAGCACGCTGACGTTCTGGCACGACACCACCTCCGCCACCGCCCTCGCTACCACGCAGCAAGCCACGCAGCGAGTCGAGCAGGACCAGGAGCTCCAGAATCACATCCGCGCCGCCAACTACCGCGAAGCCATCGTCCTCGCGCTCCAGCTCAACCATCCGAAACGACTGCTTGATCTTTTCACCACCGTCGTCAATGGCCCGCATGAGGCGGGCAGTTTCGTGGGCAAGAAAGACGTCGATGCCGTCATCGCCAGTCTGAGCGATAGCCAGCTCTGGAGCCTGTTGCGAAGAGTCCGGGACTGGAACGCTAACGGGCGGACACATGATATTGCGCAGCACATACTCTACGCTATCTTACGCCTCATACCGAAGACACGGTTACTGAGTTTACGGGATCGTAGGCGGAGAGCTGGTGGGCTGGACACTGAGGATGGCGACGAGGATGTTGATGAGGATGGGAAGCTGGCGGGCGCGATGGTGGAGTTGAGCACGAGGGATGCGCGGAGTAGGGAGAGTGTGAGGGAGGTGGTGGATGGGTTGAAGGCTTATACGCAAAGGCATTATGATCGGTTGGGCGGGGTAGCGGAGGAGCGGTTTGTGCTGTTGTGGGCGCTGCAGCAGATGGATGCTGTGGGTGGGGGGGCTGTTGAGGTGTCGTAGGGGATGGGTTGGGTGATGGGTTGGGTGATGGGTTGGGTGATGGGTTGGGTGATGGGTTGGGTGATGGGTTGAGCAATGGGTTGAATGGGGATGGGAACGACGATGTGGTGATGCTGAATGGGGTTTGATGATGTAGAGCTGTATGATGTGTAGGAAGAAACATAGCCGCCTACAACCTGCGGACTCGCTGCATTGGCAAGACGGTACGTTCGCCCTTAATTCACCTGGAGATTGCAGTGTTCAGCAGTAATCTCCGACCTTCACAACGAGTGTGCTCTTGTTCCACTGTCGTCAAAATGACCTGCTTTGCTGTCAACACCCTGATGTGGTATCCACCCGTGAAGTCCGTGCGCCTTCCGCTTCCGCCTCCGCCTCCTGATCGACGTTTCCGATCTCGATATCTCGAATCTTTGCCTCGTCTTTCCCGAATTTCACACGCTCTTTCTTCGACACATTTGACTGCTGGGGCGATTGGCGCTTGCCTTGCATAATAGCATGATACCGGGCGTATAGTGACGAGCATCATACTCACGTGAAAAGCATACCAGGTTGGAAGCGAACTTGAACTGCGAATTTTGAGAACGAGTTTGTGCACCTGCTCAACGAGTTGGTAGACCGCAATGGTGAAGCGACAATTCAGCGACGTGGGCAGCGACGGCGCAGCAGCAGCGGGACTCGGCGACCAGCGAGTGTCGAAGAAGCGGAAGCCCAATAATCTGCTGCTGCAGCAACACAGGCAAGCCAAGCAAAACTATGGGCACACCCAACCGGCTTCCGCGGTCAAGGTCCAGGCTACACCTCGACCCGCTGAAGCAAACGACAGCTCGCCGGCTCAAGCATCGACTAGGCCCGGGGGACCACCGCAGCCTGGGGCCTCACAGGCACCATCGGAATTGTCGAAAAGACAGCGCAAACGGCAGAATAGGGCTCGACGGCGCAGCGAGCAGGTGATTCTGGGAGGACAGACGGGCAGCCCGGCGGTCTCGACTTCTGCTGCTCCGCCGCCGCGGCCATCGGTACTAGAGACGGGCTTGAATTTACGAGGGGACGAGCATGCGCCCATTACGCCGTCTGCAAGAAGTAGGGATGCGCTCCGTTCTTCAACAGCCCGGAACTTGCAGCAGAGGGCCTTTGAAGCTAAGCAGCTAGTTGACGACGATCTACTCCGGCGCGCGACGACGACGAAGCTGGTAGTGCCGCCAACCAAGCATTGGGTTGAGGACTTGGCTCAGCCTGTCGAGCAGGCAAAGCACAAATCTCCGGTCTTGGTAGACAGGGGATGCCAGACCGAGATCTCAGGGCAGATGCATCTGCAGTTGGTCTTGGCGCCGCTTCCACCAGCGGTGCGAGCACGTTCACCGCAGCGAGTGCTTGAGCAGGGGCGCACGACGACAGCTTCTGCGGCGGCAACGGAGTCACCGATATCGCTGGCGAGAGGACCAGTTGTCCAAAGCGACGATGCGCCAATGGAGGACCCGCCCGTGCTTCTCGCAATCGGTTCAAGCGAGGGAGCGAAGCTAACGGCCCAGCCGGCTCCGAGACAGAGCGCTGCTGTTGTGAGCACCAGGGATACGAGCAGTAACGAGCAAGACATGAGAAACCTAAGCTCCGACCACAGCGCGGACGATAATGTGGATGACAGGAGCGATGAGAGTTCCGATTCGAGCGTTGATGACGACGGTGAACCAGGTGTAGAGACTGATAGAGCTACAGGCGACAGGGCCATAACGCTACCGCCGTCGCGATCACTAAGGGATGGCACAAAGCCGCGACCGCAGCCCGTACCCGACCGTATTGTCAACAAGACCGCCGACGCAATCCTTTCCCCACTCCCGAACACCAGCAAACCCATATCCAGATCAGACAGCCGGAGATGCTATTGTCGCAGATCAAGCTTCCTCGAGACGGAGATTGACCAAAGCGATGCTGCTGGCGTATCTTCGAGCAGAGATGAGGACGAGGATGTAATCGAGCCGAAACCCCGGCGAACCCACGACCCCGTAGCAGTGGTCAATGGGACAGAACCTCAACCCGAAACGCCGGAGAAAGCGAGTCCGGCTCAGCAACCCAGCCTTCATGAAGAAGCCGCCCCTCCGCAGACCACGAACACGGCCACGACCCCATCGACGGTCACCACCTCGCATGACAAATCACGGAAAAGCGCAGACTCGTCCTCCCCTCCGCAACGAACTCCGCTGTTCGCAGGTATCAACACCAGTGCGAGCGAGGCGGAACCTCGTTCGGGGCGTTCTGTGTCGGGTTTCAGGTCGTCAGTTTCGCGGTATCCTAAACCTAGCCCGGCTGCGCCTGAGGTCTTGGATCCTCGTGAGGCTTACAGGCGCTTTAGCGATTTTGTGGGCGGAGACGATAGTAGCGAGGATGAGAGCAGTGGCAGCGAGTCTGAAGGGGAGAAAGATGACGGGCAGAAGGGTGCGGCTCGACGAACAGCGAGTCGACCGGAGGGCGTACTGGTCCACGACAGCGATGAGAGCAAGTCTGAGGCAGAAGAGAAAGGCACGCCGCAGCAGCCAGCTCGCGATATAGTAGCATCCGCAAAGACGGGCATCAGCTCGAAGGAGGCTGTCAGCATTAGTTCAGAGTCAGAAGACGAAAGCGACAGTGGTGAATCTGACGGTGGAGACGATGACACGCCGCAACAGCCTGCTCACGATATGGCAGTGTACGGAGAGACGGGTATCGGCTCGAAGGAGGCTGTCAGCATTAGTTCAGAGTCAGAGGACGAAAGCGACGGCAGTGAATCTGACGCTGGTGACGAAAGTGCGCCGCAGCAGCCTGCTCATGATACAGCAGTGTCCGGAAAGCCGGGCATCGGGTTGGAGCAGACTAGGAGCAGTGGATCGGCGTCGGAGGATGAAAGCGACGAGAGCGACGGGGAAGCAATAGCCAGCGACACCTTGGAGACGACGAGAGAACTCTTCGCTCCCGCGCCAAAGCACGCTGGAGCCCGTGCATCAGATCCCAACGACCACCATGAACCACAGAATTTAGAACCGGGCCCTTTGTCTAAGGCTGCATGTGGCAATGCATCCTCCACTGCTCCAGGGTCCAGCTCGGCCCACGGAGTAAGCGGTACCTCAGAGTCAAAGGACAGCAGCGACGAAAGCGACGAGGCCTCGGAATCAGCCGACGAAGATACCGTAAGACTGGCGGACCCGCGCCTTGCCCTTAGTCACGACGGAACTGATGATCGCGAGCCGGACGCTGCCAATGACGCTCTGTCGCAGCGGGTACTTGATCTTGTAGACGAGTCTCCCAAGCCCACGCTGAGCTTGCTTGAGATTAATAATGCGCGAGCAAGTCAGCAGCTGGAACAGGAGGCTCAAGTTGCCTCACAAGCGTCACAAGCGACTGACGGCGATGGCGAGTCAGGCAGGGAGGACCAGGAGCGGACGGCTCGGCGCCCGCAGATTCGACCAGGCCTCTGCAAAGCGCAGGCCTCTGGCAGTGCAGGATCTCCAGGTGCGGATGTTGAGGTTGTTCCAGGCAAGCTACAGGAACAAGTTAGGACTACTCGTTCCAGTCGCACGGAAATCGACAAGGTTTTGGGAATGCGGGAAGCAACTAGAACGGGAGTTGTGCAAGCTGAGGAGGATAGTCCGAATGCGCTATCCAGGCCACTGAAGCTGCGGAAAGATGGCCAGAATCCAGTCAATGGTGGTACGTCCTTTTCGCCGATTCCCATTGGGGCACTTCGTGCTGCCCGACCTCCGTCGCCAATTGTCATCACTTCGGAGTCTGATGAAGAGGCCAGCAAAATCCAAGCCAAGAATCAGTCTCGGTCGAGGAGCGAAAGAAGAGACATGACGGTTGAGTCCTCGGCTTTCACAGCATTCCAGTCAGATACCACAAAGGCTGAGCACGAAACAGATGCCGACCTTCATGGGACGAATGGCAAGGCCGACCACCCGCCTGACGGCTATAGCGAGGATGACAGCGACGTGACAGATGTCCCTGCTCGAGCATCGCGATCAAAGGACTCTTCAAACTCAGACAAAGCAGCATCAGCGAGTCGAACTTCGTCGTCCATCCACTACACCCAAGTCAACGACCCGAGCTCTTTTTTAGGCTCATGCAATGGCTTCCACGGTTCTGGTCGAGCTCGCAGCAGGGAGTCTGATAACGCAAATACAGCGTCGAAGATGTTCTCATTCACCGACGCGGATGATGAGGACGTGTACCGGACGATTGACGAGATTGCAAGCGACGTGTTCAATATGACGAGTGCGCTACCGACCAGCCAACCATTGCATGATGCCAAGCTTGGGGCTGAGACGAATGGGTTGAAGTGGAGCAAGAGACGCAGAAGGGTTCTCAAGGCCGTTCGTGTACCAGCGGCTGGACATAACACGGTGGCTTGTTATCCTGTGCAGGTCGAGCAGGATGAGCTTGAACCGCCAACGCAAGTCAGCGGCGAGACGCCCGTCAATCACTCGTCCAAGCGAGATCGCAATGTCGAAGATGGCCCCGTCGCCGAGACTCCGCTACTGCTGCTCAGAAACATGGAGTCATCCAGTCTGAGCGATTTGGGGACGACTCCAAGCCCACCACACGACTTGACCAGCGAGGCCGAGGCTACCACGAGGACGCGAGACTCCGTGACAGACATTCAAGGTGTACCGCTTCACGATCAGGAGCTCGAACCAACGCCGGCAAAGAAGCGGCGTATGACTGGAGCCACTAGTAAGCATTGGACTCTTGAGAAGCGCGCAAAGACTCGAAGCGGCCGCAAGACTACAGCTTCAGCTCAGTCCGCTGAGACAGAATCGGTGGCACCCAAAGTGGAGGATCTTCCGTCGAACCAAGAGGAAGCTGGCGAAGCAGACATTGATGACGAGCCTGCCGAGAAGCCCGGCAAGAAGAAAGCGGTCAAGCGTAAGAGCACTCCCAAGAAAAGCCCGCACTTCGAGCGAACCCACCTATTCGACCGCGTGGACCTGCCCTCCCCGAGCAAGCCTCGCATCGCCGGCGTATCGAGTGCCCTCGCACCACCCACCACACGGGACCACTTCGGCATCATCCAAGAGAAAGTCTGGGACCAGCCCTTCTGGCTCCTGATCGCCGTAACCTTACTCAACCAAACGACCGGCCGCGCCGCCGTCCCGACCTTCTGGGACCTCAAGAAGCGCTATGTCACCCCCGAAAGTCTGGCTGCTGCCGACCCGGAGGAAGTACGTGGGATCATCCGCCATCTCGGCTTGCAGAACGTGCGGACGATCAAGATGATTAAGATGGCTAAGGCCTGGGTTGCGCAGCCGCCGGTGGTGGGGAAGCGGTATCGCACGAGACATTACCCGAAACATGGCGATCACCGCGAGTACCTCGGGAAAGCTGTAGTCGAAAGTGACGCCAAACACTGCCCCGGCGCGCTCGAGATC